>VNKF01000312.1:0-11195 GCA_008044355.1 Drosophila lacteicornis
AGCGCACTTAATTTTTTGTTTTTCTGTTCGAGCTCTTCTACTCTTTTGCCCAGCATATTGCATTCTTCAGCAAGGTTGTTAAGTTTAGATTCAAACTTATTTTCAATCTCGTGTAAGAATCGTTCCTCAGATTCCTTCATTTGTTTGGCTTGTTCGTCAAATCGCTGATTAATTAGCTCGATCAAGTATTCTCTTACACTGCAGCTGATGTGTTTCGCCTGTTCTTCAAATCGCTGATTGATTATTTCGATCAGCTGCGGTGACAGAGCATCCGAAATGCGACCAGCCTTCAAGTCCAGCGACGAGTCGGTACGAACACGCTTTTGTTGTTGTTTTGACATCTCTCTTGCTAATCCGCGTTGGCTGCTCCGTTACCGTTACTTTCAGCAAAACAATAAACAAAAACAATGCAAAGCGATCGATGATGCTCTCGTAAGACTGACCGCTCTCTCTGCGAATGGATAGGCGAGAGGAACTGGAGGATCCAAAGGTCGAACGGCTTTCGCGAATAAACAAAAGTTTGGCAGATATTATTTTATGGTTGTTTATTGTTATTAAGTTATTTGGTGGCAGTTTTCTCTTGAGATGTTATTGCCGTGGCACGAATCTTAAATCACGTTCAGTTTGATTTGTGTTTTTTAGTAGTTATTTCGTTTTAATTGCGGAGGTAAAAAATGCACGTCTGCTCTCGAGGAGAATCGATAAACGCACAAATGAAACAATTCCTCTGCTTCTTTCGCACCACCATAACACAGATTCTAAAAGTATTACAATTCATTATTTAATTAACTCATATTATTTTAAAATAATATTTTCGTTTACTTACATTTGTCCAATTCCAATCGCTATCTAGAGGAGAATTTTTTTTTTAAAGGTGACCAGACGATCGATGCATCGATTCCCTAAAAAAGGAATAGATTTTTTCGCTCATCCAAAAACATCGATTTAATCCGACAACAAACATGTAAAAGCAAAGCCGCCACAAAAATTTCCTGAACATATAAACTCATTTCTCAACACCAATACACTTCTTATACTTTTTTAATGTGTTGCTTTTTAAATTGTGTATGTAATATTTAGGTGTTTTTAAGAATATAGTGTATCTTTGGAAGCTAATATTTTTGTCACATGGTATGTAGTGTATGTGGGGGCACGATTATGTATAAATATAAATATTTCTGATAATGTTGGGAAACATTTCCTATTGACTCACCCTCTGTTATTCCATCGTTGAGAGCTCTTGTTCCAGAGTTATATATAATATCGTGCTGTGTTTTGGTGTTATAAATTCACAAAATGCACAAAATTTTTACTTAATGATTCAGAATAGGCCTTGGTATAACAACAACACACTTAAATGTCGAATACCCAATTGAATAACCTTTATAATAACCTTGTAATGTGAACTTGAACCAACGAAAATGCATTGGTAGAAACGCATTTAAACGGGACATTGGTAGGAATGGAAGACTGGGTCAAGAAAATTACATTACTTTTGACGAACCACATGAACAACAGGGATCGTATTGCACGGCCCGCGACGATCCAAAGGCGCAAAAAGTTTGCAAATGGGGAGGGAAAACGGCCAAAACATAGCCCGATCGTTTTCACGATCAAGCATAAATATGCTTGCGGGGCAATGTAGACAGAAAGACAGACTGACGAACGATTTCTTATATTTTTCAGGCACGTAAATAATTGTTCTGATTACGTTTGGAGAGGGTAGTGGCGTCCAAAGAACCCACCCCAAATCCGGCGAGCTCAGCTGCACAAATCGTGTCTGCTATCCGGGCGGCCACTTCCTCAGCCCTATGTCCTCCAAGGACTGAGGCACCACGACACCACCGACGTAACAGAAATAGCGCCCAACTCAGACAATATCCTTGCATTCTTTATTGCCAAAAACTTATTTTCATTGACGAAAAACACTTTGGTCTCCGGATAAACATTTTTCAGTAATGTTTCAAGAATATAGAAATATCAGAGCTGATCACTTTGGTGTCAAAATTAGCAAACAATTTGTATAACATTTTCTGTGAATATATTTTATACATCAAATATAACTTTTCTGTAGGTTCTTTTAAAGTCACCAACTTCACGGACAGGTGGTATCAGAAGGGGAATGCATGCCGATCTGTCACGTGTAGTTTTTGAATTGGCATTTGACTTGAAGACCCGTTTAAATTTTAAATATTAAATTCAATACTTGAACCATAGTTCCTCGTTAAAAGAAATAATACCATAATAACTTCTCTATAAAAGTGCAGACCATTTTTAGAAATATTTAACGTAACCAAACTTAGCTGCGCTTCCTGGCCGACGCTATCCATTGTACTAGGCTAAGCCAGGTCTCTAGCGAGGTTCGAGTCCAGGAAGAGAAGGGTCGCAAGTGAATAACGGCGCACCACCAACCGGTCTTAATAGTATCCAGTCATCGCTATAATATAGCCGCCATCATTGCCATTATCGTTTGTCGATCCAGTACTGAAGGGGGTGGGGGAATGACCGTATCCGTACAGCCGACGCTATCCATTGTACTAGGCTACGATGTCTGTACGGTTACCACGACTAACGGGCGGGACGACAGTATTTATCTCTCTGGCCGACGCTATCCATTGTACTAGGCACAGAACCAGGTATCTCGCAAGGTTCGAGTCCAGATAGAGAGGAGCAGGGAGGCAATTCCTTTCCCCTGTCTGGAATAAAGCTCCATCCGTCTGCATGTGAGTGAGTATACCTGTTTCCGACGACAGGGGGGAGGGGGTTCGGACAAAACCTTCCTGTGGGAGAACAGCAGTCCAATGTACTGTGTTTTCCAAGGAAGAGGTCAAGTGGGCGCAGAAGGAACTGATCACTCCGGTGGAGGGCAGTTGAATCCATTCAGCGAATTCAATTGAATAGGGATTATTTGAAATTTTATTTGGGGCTTAATTTCGGACGATTCTTGACCTATATCAATACCCAGGAGTACCAGCCCCGTTTTGAATTACACAATTTTTATTCGTCATAAAAACTTTGGCTGCCAAGCAAAAATATTGAAGCACACGAAAACAAAAAAAAAAAAAAAAATTAACAAAAGCCAACAACGCGCAAACACTTATAACTATATCGTATTACAAATAGTTAAATAAACAAACGCAAATAAAGAAGTACCGCGATTACACGGCAGGGTGGTCGATCTGGTATATATACAATATTTTAACATATGGCAGGAGATAAGAAGAAGAGGGTTACACTTAATCTACCTCCGGTGAGAACATTCCGAGCATCAACACTGGCGGCTAGAGAAGCCAGACAAACCAGAACAGAAACACCAGCAAGAGCTAGCGTATCGCCAGTTGACGAACACAACCAGTCGATAAGCTTTAATAGCAAACTAAATAAGTTAGGGAGTTTAGCCGATTGCAGCAGCGTCATCATGGACGATTCCGAAGGAGCTGTAGGAGGAGAGCACCTCGAATTAGGACTACCGCAAGGGCGGTCCAGTATTCTTCCAAATAGTCAGGGAGCTAGGCCCAGACATAGCGATGATAACAACCGACTAGAGCGAATGATTTCCACATTGATTGTGTCAAATAATGAGATGAAGGCAACCATGACAACGAGAATGGCCGAAATGCAGGAGGAAGTCATCAGCCTGCGGCGCAAAGTATCCGAACTGTCCGCAGTACAGCCAAGGGAGAGCCCAATACCCAGAGGAAACCCCAAGGTCAGTTCGACGCCTCAGAGACACGGAGCCGCGCGGCAGGGCTAACCAAGAGAGACATCAGCAGCAACAAACCAACCAATACCGAGTTCTAGGGAGGGGGCTGTAGAAAATCGAAGCGCCAGAGACAACAGAGACTCAGTTTAGTAGCTACACAGGAACTCGACCAACACGCCTGGACAAATGGAACCTTAAGTTTGATGGGTCCAGTAGGGGAATGTCGGTGGAGAGTTTTCTGTTCCGAGTCGCTTAACGGAAATGAACGGGTACACTTTTGTCCAGATATTTAAAGAAATTCACTGTTTATTGAGTGGCACCGCAGTCCAATGGTACTGGCAGTTGATGGAGGACAGAGCCGATGACTTTGAATTCAGAGACCATGACTTGACTAGCGAAATGACCAAGGCGTTCTCAACGTCCGAAAACGACTACGTGACCATTAAAGAACTTATGGAACAACGTCAAGTGTACAATGAAAGTTTTGATGATTTTATTGCAGCCATGCATAGCCCGCATCACCAATAAATACGTTGGCGGCGTTTAAGAAAGAGGGAATCCGAGTTGAGAAATGGATCCGAGAGAGACCGTCATCTCAACGTAAGCCAGCAGCACCACATATCTTTATACACCCAACAATCTAATTACAATAAAAATTCCAATACTTCACAATTGCTCAACATCAGCCCGGCTAGTTCAGTCGATAGAGCAGGAGACTCTTAACATCTGGAAATGGGTCGAGGGCCACGTTGGGCACGTAAAAACAGCATAACCGTCCGCACGTTGATTTCTTTACGGGATCATTCCATGCTGATTAGCATCGACGACCCCGAGCCTGTTACGTACGCCGGTTAGGACCGACGTGAGTCATTTGGTTAATACGAAAGAAAATCAAGAATAGCCAATGCGCTAGTGATCTAGAAAATCGACACTAGCAAGATTGTTCAAAAATTTGGCTCTGGCAGATGACACCGCTTAAACTCGCCAAAGTAGGCCATGCAATCACCTGCATCCCAGCACCGCCAATTTTTGCGGATCTGTCAAACAAAGACGACCCAAATCGAACTCCAGCCAATAGGTGAAAAGATGGGAACCGACGACACTAGCTGAGAACACTTTTGTGATGACATGTTACTTGCATTTGTGTGCGTAAGAGAAAAACGAAGTTGGCTTCGCGCGAAAAGATTTAATGATTTGCACTGCGCAAAAAAAACGGAAACTTCAAACTTAACAAAATTATTTGCTTCTAGCTAAATATATTATTTTTTAAAGACACGTGGTCAACGACAGGTGCAAGTTGATAGGGATATTGAATTAGAAAGTATTTTTCCTTAAGATCCAATCATTTTTCTAATCTATCCTTATTTAATATATTTATTAAAATAAAATGTTGAGTGTTCGCGCCAAGAGCCAGTGTGAACCGCTAGCGGCTTCAAAATGTCCCGCTTCATGGAGCCCAGCTCTCTCGCACACTCTCTCTCCCTCTCTCTTCCTTTGGACTTCCAGTCCACAAGAGCTTTCCATTCCGCTCTCCCCAACTTATATTTTATGACATGTTAGTTCTAATTTACGACCCAGCCGATGAAGGCAAATAAAGTTCAATTATACCCATTATTAACCCATCTACTTATTTTTCTACGTGGGATTTTGGGACTTCAACCTCGACCAGTCTTATTTTGGATAATAATCCGCCCACTCCTTTTCATTGAGTATTAGAATGTCCCTTAATATTAAAAGGCTTACAAATAGAACTAATAAAGGAACAAATTAAACATTCCGCATCCCCATAAATATTTTCAATAAAGAAAAATTCATATTCCAACTCTTTCAAAAACATTTTTGTCAGTGCATATAATAAATTGCGCAGCGAGATCTTGCTTCGTTGACGGCTGAACAGCTACTGATTTAATTTTTGCTTGCGCTTCGTTGGCAAAATTCCACGAAGCGAATAAGACACCGCGCACGAGTTAAACCGAAGACGCCTGCCGACGCCACACGACCGTTTACACTATCTGTGTCGCGGCAGAGAACCGACAGAATAGCTCCCAGACTCGCGAGTCGGGCGCGTGGACAACACTGATATAAACTCTTTTCTCAACAGCAATACACTGCTTATATTTTTCTAATGTATTTTTTAAATCATTAAGTAAAAATGTTTGCATTTAGTGAATTTATAACACCAAAACACAGCACGATATTATATATATATGCTTAATTCTACTTAACTTTTCCAACAAATAAAACCTCAACTCCGGAACGAGAGCCCTCAACGATTGAATAACAAAGGGGGAGTAAACAGGAGATTGTTCCCAATATTATCAGAAATATTTATATATATATATAATCGTGCCCCCATATACCATACACTACATACCATATGGCAATAATATTAGCTTCCAAAGATACACTATATTCTTAAATACACCTAAATATTACTTGAACAATAATCAATTCAGAATAGCCCTTGCTATAACAACACCTTTTAACACACTTTAATGTCCAATACCCAATCGAACAACCTTTATAATAAACTTGTAATGTGAACTTGAACCAACAAATATGCATTGGTAGAAACCCATTTAAGTGGGCCGAATGAAAGACTGGGTCAAGAAAATTACATAACTATAGTGGCGTTCAAAAAACCCACCCCAAGTCCGGCGAGCTCAGCTGCACAAATCGTGTCTGCTATCCGTGCGGCCACTTCCTCAGCCCTATGCCCTCTAAGGACTGAGGCATAACGACACCACCGACGTAACAGAGACGAGGACATATCCTAGCAAAGGACTATAGGCCGATCAGACTAACCTCATCCCTAATAAAAACAATGGAGCGGATACTGAATATCCACATCAGAAAGAAAAAAAGAGAGGAACCTTTCGGACGAACAGCACGCGTACAGGAAAGGGAAATCGACGGAGACAGCACTTCATGAAGTGGTGCGATACATAGAAAAGGCCCTGCTTTTCAAAAACTACACGATGGCTACCTTCTTAGACATAGAAGGAGCATTCAACAATGGAAACGCAGACTCCATCTTGAGCTCCCTAAACAATATAGGAGTTGAAGGAAACATCACAGCATGGATCGGCGCCATGTCGAACTTAGTGGCACTCATCACACAAGATTTGTGAAGAAGGGCACACCTCAGGGAGGAGTTGTGTCTCTACTGCTCTGGCTAATAAATATGGACGACATTTTGAGAGTACTCAATAGCGAAGGAGTAAAAGTAATAGAATACGCAGACAACGTAGTTCTACTCGTATCACGACATACCCCGATGTCATTAGTGAAATAATGACAAAGGCACTTCACAGACCAAGAAGGCGAGCATAGTCTTATACTCTTGCAAAAAGATGTTCCGGAAAAACTTGCGTATTCACCGAAAAATAATAATATGGGTCTACACAGCGGTTGTAAGACCCATACTAACATACCGACCACTGGTATGGTGGCCAGCGCTAACTAAAGCCTACAACATAAATAAACTAACAAGGATACAAAGAGCGGCATGCGCAGGAGCCACGGGAGCATTTAGATCATGCCCTGCGGCAGCGTTAAATGCCATTCTAAACATAATCCCGATAGAGAACTTCATCAAGGATACAGCAGCCCAAAGCGCGGTAAGACTAAAGGCAAGCCAAAACTGGAACAATTTCCACACTGGGCACTGTAAGATCCTGGATGGACTATCGGGTAACGGAGAACACAGACTATATGAAATCCGAACTGCGATTTGGAAATGCATATACGACAATATACCCAACAAGTGAAAAATGGAAGAGAGGAAGTGTAACCGAACAAGATGAGGTATCACTCTACACCGACGGCTCAAGGATGAGCTGCGGTGTAGGGCCGGAATCTCCGACGAGAACTGGGGAGTGGAAAAGTCTTTCCATCTCCCAGAGTCAGCAACAGTCTTCCAGGCGGAGATTCTAGCAATACTGAAAGCAGTCGAACTTTTATAAGAGCGAGATCTCCGGAATACCAAGGTCAGGATATACTCAGATAGCCAAGCGGCTATCAAATCTCTCGCCGTAGCAAGAACATCCTCAACACTAGTGGCCAAATGTAAAGAGTTGCTAAACAAACTAGCAGAACACAACCAGGTACAAATAGCTTGGGTACCCGGACTCAATGACATACCGGGAAACGAAAAAGCCAACGAGCTGGCCCGGAAGGGGTCAGTCGAAAACACTAACACTGCAAACATTTTAGTCTCTCTAAACTCAGCGCAGACAGGAATTTATGACCATTTTAAGGAGCTAGCCAGCAGGGAGTGGTCAATGAAGAATGAGCTCAGAAGACCGAAACTATGCTGGTCAGAATACGACAGGAGAAGAATCACGGCAGCCATCACCGGCCACTGGGCAATAGGCACGCACGCCTATAAGATGGGTCTGCCATACAATCCACATTGCAGAAACTGCAAGGAACCAGGCGAGCAGGAGACACCGGAGCACCTGAAGTGTCACTGCCCAGCTCTCAACCGGATTAGGGCGCGTCAGTTTGGACACACCAACTCGAGTCACTTGGGGAAGTCGGAAGGCAGACGGTAACTGCGATCAAAACGGAGCTTAGCTCTAATTGGAAGTTTTTAGCCAAGTCGGCAGCCTCACCACTTATACCTACCTACCATAATCGGTGATGCCGGGAATCTCATCGGTAGTCCTTTGCATGTAATTTTTGTCCTCATATTTGAAATATCTGTTTTCTGTTGTAAAAAAATGTGAAAAACTAATTTACATAAGGGAGAAAAGCTTAAACGCCCTGATCAACAAAATTGTTGCGCTTGTCGGGGACGGAAGTTTTCATGTTGTTTCGCTTACAAAAGGGAAAAGACACATAGTAGTAGGGATATACGGGAGCGGCGGTTTTTTCCGCCGTCCCCGTAAATGGTTTTAGAGCCGCCGCTCCCGTATATCCCTAATACTCTGTGGCGCCCCCTATCGGACTTTTTTGGAACTAAAAGTGGTGTGTGTCTAATTCCTCCTTAACTGCTTGATCATCCGGTATGTGTCTAGAATATTATTTTCACCTGGGTTTTATGCTCACCGATCTAGCGGCGTGTTAACATTAGTCTTGAACTGGCATGTTAACATGCTATGAACATTTTAATATATTTGAATTTAATAGGGCTGCTGGAAAAATACTGCTGCTGGCTAGATTTAAAATTTTAGATACATATGTATGTTGATTTTGAACTATTACATTATAAATTAAATTAAAGCATTTTTGAAATATTATATTTTAAATGGATTCTTTAAATAATAAACTTAATATATCTTTATATATGTGCATTAATTAATTGGAGAAAAATTGAATAACATTTGATCAATAATTCAAAATGTATATGCCTATCCCAATATTATACTTTAATGGATTAATAAATTTTATGGATTTGTTAAATAATAATTTCAATATATATATATGCATTAATTAATTGTATTAGTATATTAGTATATATTAGTAAGTTAGAATAATAGTAAATTAGTATATATATTAACTTATTAATAATGTTGGTAATCTCTAAAAAAAAATATATTTTCTACCTATTATTTTTCTGTGAGTAATATTTTTGGTACCCTTGAGAAACTGGTTTCAGTTACCTCTGAAAGGACTCTTTTTTTATTACCTTTTACTTGAGCAGGTGAGAGTAACAGGTCAAAGGATGCTGTTTCTTTTGTGTGTTCAGTTTATTGTTGTTGTGATTTTTCTGTACAGCTGCATGTACAGTCGATTCCGTATATATAGGCTACTTTTAGCTGTTGGACTGACCCATTTTAATAAATGCAACCCTCAGCTGAATTAAATATCAAAAGTAGACACATACACTTGCCTTTTCACTCACCCAAAATCTAACGGCCATTGCCGATGCCATAGGATACCCACATACACTCCCATTAAACCAGTTCTTAGGCCATTGTTCATTTACCTGCGTTATGCAATAGCCGAGGGTGTCGATGCACTTGACGCTGTGCATCCTGCTCATTTTTCTTTTCTATTTTTCTGATATTGGGATTCGGTGTGTAAATTCAACCAACCCTATTCAATCAATAGGCGGTGATCTTGAATTTTGGAGGGTTTGGCTAAATCGAACCATTTGATATAAAAACTGCTAGTCTTACGAGTTGACTTTCAGTTTTTAAAATCAACTAAAGGTGTTCAAACCCAAAACCAACCAAAACTAAAATGGTAAAGGAAAACATATCAGTGATTTTCGTGGACTCGGATCTGGAAGATTCGTTTGAGCCAAAGTATTCTTCATCTCAAAAGGCCCCGGAGGATTATCTAAACGATCTCCTCTATTTGGAATAGAGACGCAGGATTATTTAGACACCGAGCTCGATACGAATATGGATATATTGAAAAATTATCCATTTAATTGATCTCATTGCGCCCAACGTTTTGACTTGGATGAATCCTGGACGGCTGCTAATTTGATGTCTGACAGCAGTGACCGGATTTTGTTGGAGGTCCCTGGAACCACTGGAATGGCAGAAATTTTATCGGACAGCGGTGACCGGATTTTGTTGGAGGCCCCCCGTCCAAGTTCCCGAAATGCAACGTATATTATCGGACAACGAGGACAACTTATTGATGGAGGTTGATTTAGCCCCTGAGGAGAACCTATTCCCAGATCACCATATATTTAATAATATTATAGAAGAAGAAGAAATCGATTTAAACAATTGTTTTTAAATGATAGCGATGGAGATAGATTATTGTCAAATATTCAAATAACTAATTAATAATTGTAAAATTTAATAAAATAAAAAACATATTTTTATAATTCTCACATAATTTTTATTTTTTTTGTTGGTGGGATTAGCGATTTATGATTGATAACTTTTATTTGATCATTATGCTTTAATAAAATATGCATATGAAAGTCTTCTCGCCTCCAGATTTGTATTTCAGGACAGTAAAAGCAGTGGTAGTACGATGTACGAGACTTTTCATAACTAAAGTTATGAAATCTTAAGATGTGTTTTTTAAGACCGAAGCGCGTAAGAATAGACTGACGAACTCAAATAATGGTATGTTCTTTTATAGGTATACGAGTGATGATTTTTCATTTATTTATTTTGTTTGTATTTACAATATTGATTTACATAAATAAATATATGCACAAATATATAAAGAAAGCAAATGATATATAAGAAATATGTTGATATCTCGTTCACTAGATACAATTCTCATATTATATAAAAAACTACCAATCAGCATTGACTATAACTGGTTTTCGATATAAATTAAACCTATTAAAGGAAAATGATTGGAATGGGTAACAGTATAAAAGAGTTAGTAAACGTATGAGGATTGATTAGTATACAAAGTGAGATACAAGTAAAATAACCACCCCGAATTATTATTCATAATAATGGTATGTTACATTATATACTTATATTACAATAAATATATATGTATATATTTACGAATTCTTAGACATTCATAGAATCTCTGAACGAACTAAAGCCTGTGGTTGGCTATA
>VNKF01000316.1:0-12795 GCA_008044355.1 Drosophila lacteicornis
TCTATCCAGCAGAGGTTCGTGGCGCAACGATTGCCTGGAAGTCCTGGGATAACGTCCGTGAAATTGCGGCCCGGTATCCTTATAATCCCAATAAAAAAGGCGATATGCCGGTTTATTCAAATCCGGTTCGTGAGGAGTGGGTGGAAAGAAATCGCCGGATCGGGCGTAAAAGCAGGAAATTGGAGATATGGCATATTATTTTTGGATGTTGGGTTCCTGTAACTCTCGAAACGTTGGCGGCGAATTATTCCGTTGCTTATTGGCATAGTCTCGGGCTCGAAAGAGCCTGGATTGAACTCCAGAGTGGCGATGTCGAAAAAGAAAAAGAGGAGATGAGTTTTTCGGAATCAGTCAGGCTGGTTTCTGAAAAACTTTTCGGGAAAGGTTTCGATGTTCCAGTAGATTATGAGGAACGAATTTATGTTTTGAACGAAGATGTTGATCTTCAAGAAGAAGTGAAAAGCGAAGAAAATTCAGATAAAAATTTGGATTTTATCACGTTACTGGCAGATAAGAGGTGGCCCCATCCGTTCGGACAGTTTTTGGGGTTAAATAAGCTATACCCGGTTGTTGTTATGCCGCCATTCTGACGGCGCTGCTGTTGTCTATCTGGTCCGGGGTTAACCCCGGACCAGATGGCGTCGGCCCGTCATGATACGCCTCATCGGGCGTACGTCCAGCCTGCGCCGTATGCGGACGCCTTTCGTTATAATGGGCTATCCATTTGCCAAGCCCGGCCCTCAGCTCTGATCCGGTCTCGAACGCGTGCAGGTAGACGCATTCGTATTTCAGCGACCGCCACAGACGCTCGATGAACACGTTGTCCAGCCAGCGCCCACGTCCGTCCATGCTGATGCGGATCTGACGTTCTTCCAGGATCCCGGTAAAACGGG
This sequence comes from Drosophila lacteicornis, assembly GCA_008044355.1. Lineage (NCBI taxonomy): Eukaryota > Metazoa > Arthropoda > Insecta > Diptera > Drosophilidae > Drosophila > Drosophila lacteicornis. The sequence goes on from VNKF01000316.1 coordinate 894, forward strand.
GCGTCGTAAATTGTGACCCCTGGTCAGTATTGAAAATTTCCGGGGCGCCATAGCGCGTGAGGGCATCCTGTAGCGCCTCGATACAGAACTCCGTGTCCATCGTGTTCGACAGGCGCCAGGACAGGACCTTGCGCGTAAACCAGTCCATGATCGCCACGAGATAGAGAAATCCCCGTTTCATGGGGATATACGTGATATCGGAACACCAGACCTGATTGGGCCGATTGATGACCATATCCCGCAGCAGATACGGGTATTTCCGATGCTCCGGATGGGGCTCACTCGTGCGTGGCTTCTGATAGATCGCCCGCAGCCCCATGATCGCCATGAGTCGCCGGACACGCTTGCGACCGACTTCATGTCCCAGGCGGCGCAGATGCCATGTCATCTGCCGTGAGCCATAATATGGCGTTTCCAGGAACTGGGCGTCGATCAGCCGCATCAACTCCAGATTGGCCTCGCTCTGTGGCACAGGCCGATAGTAAACGCCCGACCGGTTAAGCTGCAGCAGCCTGCATTGCCGGATGATCGGCAGGCGCGCTCGCTTCGGGTCAATCATCTGCCGCCTCTGATCACGCCCAACCGAGCAGAGGCATCGCGTAAAAAATCCCGTTCCACGAGAAGTTCGCCTATCTTCGCGTGCAGTTTCTCCACATCGGCAGGGCTGACCGGGGGTTCAGCCACCGTCTTCCCGGAGAAGGTCGCCGCCATCCCCTCAATCGCCTGCCGTTTCCACTGGGCGATCATCGTCTGATGCACACCATGTTTCGACGCCAGCTCCGCCAGCGTCAGTTCCCCGCGGATCGCCTCCAGGGCAACCCGTGACTTGAACTCCGCCCCATACCTCTTGCGAGTAACCTTACCCATAAAACCCGTCCTCTCTCAGGTCGGATTATAGCTTACACCCCTGTCCGAAAAACGGGGTCCAGCTCTGTCTGATAACCGAAATCTTCGTTATTGAAGATGCGGCTGAGGGGCGCGAGCCGGACCTTACCACCTTCGGGGGCTTCCGGTGGTGGCTCGCCCTGCATCATAACCTTACGCGTCTGCGTGCCATCTGTGGCGGTGATGGTGGCAAGCTGCGCCTCCTGCGCGTCGCGGAACAGGCGGGTGACGAGGGTGATGTCGTCCTCCCCCATTTCCTTGCGTTTGGAGCCAAGGCTTTTCCGTATTTTCTGCCAGAAGGAGGATGCGTCTATCAGTTGCACCTTCCCCTTGCGGTTTTTCGGCTTGCGGTTGGTCAGCACCCAGACATAGGTGGCGATGCCAGTATTGAAGAACATATCGGTCGGCAGCGCGATGATGGCTTCAACCAGATCTTCTTCCAGCACAAAACGGCGGATTTCGGACTCGCCGGAACCGGCAGCGCCAGTGAACAGGGGCGAACCATTCAGGACAATGCCGAAGCGTGAGCCGCCGTCCTTCGCCGGACGCATCTTGTGGACAAGGTGGAGTAGGACCAGCATGGAGCCGTCCGAGATACGCGGCAGACCGGGGCCGAAGCGTCCGTCATAACCCAGCTTTTCATGCTCGGCGCGGACGGTTTTCTCGACCTTCTTCCACTCCACGCCGAAAGGCGGATTGGAGAGCATGTAATCGAATTTGTGGTCCGCCAGTTCATCATCGGAGAGCGTGTTGCCGAGGCGGATATTGCTGACATCCTGATTACGGATCAGCATGTCAGCCTTACAGATGGCATAGGATACCGGATTCAGTTCCTGCCCGAACATGGTCAGGCGCGCATCCGGGTTGTGGTCGAGCAGGAACTCTTCCGCGACGGAGAGCATACCGCCGGTGCCAGCGGTGGGGTCATAGATGGTGCGGACGACGGCATTGCCGGGGTCAGCAGGCTATCATCTTCGGCAAAGATGAGGTTCACCATCAGTTTGATGACTTCGCGCGGGGTGAAGTGCTCACCGGCGGTCTCGTTGGAGGCTTCCGAGAACTTGCGGATCAGTTCCTCGAACACCTGCCCCATCTGGTGGTTATCAACGGCTTTATCACTGAGATCAAAGCTGATGAATTTTTCGAGCACCAGATAGAGGAGATTGGCTTTGCCCAGCCGGTCTGTCTGTTCGGTGAAGCGGAAGTGGTCGAAGATGTCACGGGCGGCGGGAGAGAAAGCGTTGATGTAGGCGGAGAGGTTCTGGGTCAGGTTATCCGGGTCGCCCAGCACGCCTTTCAGCGTGAAGTCAGACGTGTTTACGAACCGCAGACCTGCGACTTTCTCCATGAAAGGCATTGGGTCGATCCCTTTGCTTTCCCACTTTTCCTTTTCCTTCAGCACCTTGTCACGGGTCGGAGCCAGAACGGCATCAAGGCGGCGCAGAACGGTAAAGGGCAGGATGACTCGACCGTATTCGGCGGGCTTGAAATCGCCTCGCAGGAGATCGGCGACCTGCCAGATCATGGAGGACAGGGAGGCAGTGCGGGGTGTCGTGCTCATAAGAAAATCTGGTCCGATGTCGAGAATATATGAATCACTGATTTTGAAAATGCTGCCGAAGCCACGCCACGAACGCGTCTTCGTCTATTGCGCCAGCCGCAAGAGCCACCATGGCCTCGACGGCGTCCGGGGCGCTGACCTGCACACGAGTTCCATTCAGTCGAAGGAAAAGGACACAGCAGCTCCAGGCTGTCCGCTTGTTGGCGTCATTGAAGGGATGATTACGCGCAATGCCATAAGCGTAGGCAGCCGCCAGAGTCGCGGTGTCCGGTCGAGGCGCTTCAGCATAGTGCCATCGGTTTTCGGCACGCGCTAATGCGCTGTGCAGCAGGTTCTCGCTTTTGAGACCATGTGTCCCACCATATTCCTTCAGAGCCTGATCGTGCATGAACAGCACCGCATCAGGTTCCAGAAACTCAGGCAGATCCGGCATCAACGCTTGGCCAGTTCCTGAAGAACGTCAGCTTGCTCACGCAGCGTCTCGCGCGCCATTTGCATCTGGCGTTCAAGCTTGAGATTGCGCTTCACAAGCTTGATTCCGTCGGCCATTTCTACCAGTGTGAGTTCCTGCCCGACTTCCAGACCAAGACGGATACGTGTTTCCGCCGGAAGGGTAACACCGACAGAATTACCCTGTTTGCGAACGACGACGGTTTCCATGGGCTTTGCTCCGTATTACGTGTCGTAATACATAACGGGATCGCATCCGGCGCGACAAGCCCAAATATCCCCTTAGCAGTGCTGCTCAGACAGAATTGCAGGTCAGGTGGTTTGCCAGCCTTTGATGATTTCCACCCACTCGCCGGGTGAAAACTGGCTTGGACCGTGCGGTTCCGGATATCGACGCCCTGAAAGCAGTCGTCTCTCTTGAATATGTATATCTATAGACGCCTTCTGCGCCATCCTGTCACTTAGAACCCGCACACCACGGAAAATGGCGCGGGCCATATGTTTTCCAGCCGTGCGAACCTGATCAGCGGCCTTGATAAGCAGTCTGTAGGTATTGCTGGTTCTTACCCATCGCCCCTCAACACGCTTGCGCCGGTGGGTTCGCTCGATCAGTCCGAGCTCATAGCCCCTTTCAAGCGCCCGGATGACCGTCCGCACGGAATACTGGCAAGCCCGAGCGATTGCATCGTGGCTCGGATAGAGCCCATCTGCCCCCAAGAAGGTGGCGAGCGTCATGATTACGGATTTTTCGGATGGCTTCAGCTTGTGGTCAAAGTAGAGCCCCAGAACCTGCTTGCGGAAAGCTGCCTTGATGGAAGCATGGCGGCTCATCGCTTTGCACTCCCGGTCGAAACCAGAACGCGATGAAAAAAACTTGCCTGAAAGGTCCGGAGATCCGTGACAAGAGAGTCAGTTTCTAGTACGCTGCTCGCACGCATTGCACGATTTTTCCGTGATCGTGCGTGCCGTTTTTGAACGTGTTTGACTCTGTAAGTCTCTGATTTCGTTGGGGTCAGCCGGTTTTGACATGGTAGGGGTCACAGGTTCAACCCCTGTTGCGCCCACCATCTTTGACCGTTGATTTCGTTGGGTTTTCCAATCCAATCCCCCTACAAAAAGCGCTCACTAAAATAGCGATAAAAGCTATTCAAGAGAACTATTTGGCAACAGAATCTGCGCCAGATCCGTAACGCCAGAAAATTTCCACCATTCGCGAATCTCTTCCAGGCAGGCATCTTCGGTGCATCCTGCCGACCAGACATCGACAGTCAGATGAAGACCGCTGCTGATGCTCTGAATGGTGTCGCATGGAAGGGGGGCCCCAAGATAGGGGATGCCCGCCTGTTGTGCCGTTATTATGGGCCGGAGAGCATGGTCGTTGAGGCGTAGGTCCGCTATGGCCAGCAAGTGGAGGAGAAGAAACGTGCAGTATGGTGCGGGGCCAAGTTTAGTCCTGCATAGCGGGCGGCAAGCGCAAACCAGCACATTACAGGCTGAGGCATGGGTAATATCGTTTGGTGTTGGAAAACTACGGGCATCCTCATACTGACGAGGAAAGAGTCCAAGAAGAATTTCGCCAGACCTGCAAAGGAATAGTGCGTCTGGCTGGCATTATTGCCAAACTCCGAAAGAAGAGAGACCTTGTCCTTTTCGCCAAAATGCCAGCGTGGCAACCAGCCACTCATTCGAGGGGCTGTGCTGGTGTGAGAATGGGTGATTATGCTCATCCTGCGACGTGGGGCTTGCCGTTCGCGTTGCGGTCGATCAGAACAACAAGAGGGCTTTACTGTGAGAGAGGTGCGCGAATATCTCCACGTGGGCGTACGTGCCATCATGCCTATGTGGAATGATCTGGAAAAGCAGAAGCAGGCTTGGCAGAAGGCGCTGGCTTGATGGGAAAGGGCAGCTACTGGGAGGTTGCCCGGAAAATTGCTGAATTTGGGAGTGGCTGGAGCCAGAGCCGGGGTTATGAGAGCGGGTCGGGAATGTAGTTTTAGGTTTGATCAGGTGCTGTTCAGTCTGAAAATATACCATCCGCCCCGATGGGCTGCCTCGTAGTGGTCGAGGTAATAACCGTGAACATGCGCCCAGAAAAATGTCAGTGGTGTTGAGAAAAAAACAAAAAAACAAACCAAACAACGCCAAATAAAAAAATCAAGGATTCAACAGGTTGAGATTTTGTATTATTTCTTATTGCAGATAGTGAAAAAGAAATTGTCATAAAAACAAAAGAAATACAGGCAATACCTTTTATTTCTGAAGAATCAAGCTTAATCTTGACATTGACTCCGTCAAAAGAAAGCAGATCAGGTAATATAAAATAATACTCCATTAGTAAAGCAAGCGTAGAAATAAACCAAAAAACTCCTAGAACCAAAAAAGGCTTGTTTCGCGGCGTTTTTGCTATGACCCATTTATTAATATTAACCATGGCATCAATATGCTATATATGGCATTGCGTAAGAATTGACGTATGATTTTTCAATATCTTCGGCATATTTAATAAAACAGTGCATGGGGTGCGATGCCTCTATTTTTTTTGCGAGAGCGACGGCTTTGTTGGTTAGTCCAAAGTGGCTATCAAGCCATAAAAAACCATAACCAACTAAAAAAGAAGCCGCAGCCATACAACAAAAAGATATGATTATGGTTCCACCAAAAAATGCCGCAAGTAAACCGACCCCTACCCCGATATAGGTTGCTGCGACTGCCTGGAAGATATCGCTGACGATTGTGACGCCGAGACGTGTCATGTCTGGTTTGTTCTGCAGGAGTTCGTGCACGATATCCCATGCGACGAAGCAGACCACAGCGATTTTTGTGGCTTTCCCGGCTTCTTCGAGCATTTCCTTGTAGCCGATGACAAATCCNGCCGATGACAAATCCGGCTTCCCGGACGATCGGATGTTCCCGCAGATAGCGGGTTCCGGGCAGTCTGGCCCGGAGTCCCGGTCGGCCCTTGAAGACGACGGCCTCTTTCCCGGCTCGTGTTCTGGCGAGATAGGCATCGCCCATGATGCCATTTTTCCAGCCGAACATGTCGACGTATGTTTTGTCCTTCAGCTATTCGTTGGTCTGGTCAATAGACCTGAATGGGTTGAGCGCGGGTCTGATCGGGTCCGGGCGAATAGGCGGGAGTGAGGACGGACGTGTCGGGAAGGGTGCCGCCTTGTCCCACGGTAGGGTGGTGCTCAACAAAGGTGTGGGAACGAGACAGGTTTCTTTCCTGTCCTCGTCCATCAGAGCGTTGAACTGTTCGGGCGACATGACGAAGATTTCACTGTCATCCAAGGGGCCGTAGCTCATGATGCATCTCCATAAAGAAATTCAGGCCGTGTGGATTGTCGGATTTCCGCAGCCTGTGTCTTACGGACGTCCAGCGACCCGTTCCATGCCATATGGGGGGTGATGAAATATACGGCCATTACTCTCTGACCTTGGCGCCGAGATCACCGCCGCACTTGGGGTGTTTCGGCGTGAATTGCAGGTTTCCTGACTGAGGCATGTGACACTCCTTTTTCAGAAAAGCCTGCCCGTACTTTCATATGTCTGAAAGATGAACAAAACATGAAAATTATGTCATGTATTCTGGCGGGGCGGAGTTGTGGGGTCAGTAAGGACTATTCATAGATAAAGTGTATCCATCAGCCTTTTCTGCTCTATCGCCTGAACATCCAGCGATCGTTTTAAGAGGCGGAAGAAGAGAGAGAAGAGTTTTAAAAACTCATAACATATTATTTTAATTGGGATTTATTTTGGTGCTTGGCGGAGGGGATGTCCGCCTAACTATTGTCCCACCACGTTCCACAGCATTCCAAAATCCTTTTGTATCCTAGGGATTTTCCCGCTCTTCCGTCCACGGTTGTTTCTGGACGTACCTCCAAAGCCCATGTTTTAAGGGGGGTAACAAGAGGGGTAAACATCATGAGCCGACTCCCACCCAACCAGTTAACCGCCCTGCAAGTGTCTCGCCATAAGAGCGGAGACCTATGCGACGGAGGGGGGCTCTGGCTTGCAGTGTCGGGTGGCTCTCGTTTGTGGGAATTGCGCTTCAAATCCCCTGTGACGGGTAAGCGGCGGCAGATGGGCCTCGGGAGTGCGGCTGATCTTTCTCTTGCTGACGCCCGCTCTCATGCTTCCGAGTGCCGACGCCAAATAAAAAGCGGCCTTGATCCAATAATGGAAAGGGAGAAGGAAAAAGCGGCCCGGAAGCTGGAGGTGGGCGTCTCTTTCGAAGAGGTAGCCATCCTTTACATCCAAGAACAGGTCCCCGGGTGGAAAGGCCCGAAAGGCCCAGCAGCATGGACAGGCACTCTCAATCATCATGTTTTTCCCGTGTTTGGCAGGAAAGCCGTTCGTGACATCGACACTCAGGATGTGCTGACCGCCCTACGTCCAATATGGACAGAGAAAACCGAAACAGCAGGACGCATCCGTGGTCGTATTGAGCGCATTCTTGACTATGCCCGCGCTCAGGGCTGGCGTGACGGTGAGAACCCGGCGCGTTGGCGGGGGCACCTTTCGGCAACCCTGCCCCCTCCGTCAAAACTGATGAAGGTTCAGCACCACAAAGCTGTGGGATGGAAAGACATAGCGCCAGCCATGGGGGCCCTTCGATCATCTGAGGGCATTGCCGCCAGGGCGGTGCGGTTCTGCTGCCTGACGGCTGGCCGGTCTGGGGAAGTGAGAAACGCTGTCTGGTCTGAAATTGATATGACGGCCCAAATCTGGACCATCCCTGACCACAAGATGAAAGCTGGCCGGGAGCATCGCGTACCATTGTCGGCTGACGCTCTGGCCATCCTTCAGGAAATGCTACCCCTCCGAGACTCAGCTGCCGGGAATCTTGTCTTTCCCGGACAGAAGAGAGGCAAGCCTTTATCGGATGTGGCCCTGATCAAAGCCCTCCACCTTGCCGCCAAAGCCAAGGACGTAACGGTCCATGGCCTGCGGTCCACTTTCCGGGACTGGACATCCGACACAAATGCTTGCCCGCGTGAGGTGGCGGAAATGGCCCTTGCTCATGCCATTGAGAACAAGGTTGAAGCCGCTTACCGGAGGAGTGACCTGCTGGAACAACGTCGCCCGCTGATGGAGGCATGGGCTTCGCATTGCCGGGGCTGAGGCAAAACGCCATCCGATCCTACTTTTTTCGGTCGTGCCGGTCGCGACGGTCGTGCCACCCTCTAAATTCGGCTGAAATCTGCCATTTCTCAGAGAACACACATGGCACGACCTATGAAAACGCCGGTCGCGACGGTCGTGCCACTCAGAAAATACCCCCCTAGCCGCCTGACTGGGAGGTGCTGAAGTGGCAGTTTGAATTTCAGTTTTTTCAGTCGGTTGAACGGGGCTGTTCTCTCTTTTGGATTTCAACATTCTTCAACAATTTCCAGCGGCTCCAAGCTCCGGAATCGCGTTCTGGATTTCAACTTTTTTAAATAGGTTGAAGACGGCCTGCCCTGCTGTTTTTTCACTGTATCCAGCCCAGACAGCAGCCTGAGCAACCTCAACATTTACTCACAAACTGACGCTTTCGATTTCATGTTTTTTCAAGAGGGCCACCCGCTCAGAGGCGCGGTTATCAGCAAACCCGGTCACACTGCTTCGACACTGTAAGAGCAATGTAAAAGGCTTCCAGCCTCGCGCGCGCGTATTGTGCAACTTGAGCCAGTAGGGAAATTCCCCGACCGCTGGGCAACTGCCTCGCGCGTGCGTGCGCGTATTGTGTAACTCGCCGCCTTCAGCCCCCTTGTTCTCAAGGCCTCTTGCGCCCCAATGGTTTGATTTCTGTGCGTTTGATTGTTTTTTCATATGAGCCGCAGTTTTCCGCCGGAAAAATCAAACTGACTGACCATACTGAATAAGGCATTGTATTGGCTCGGTTTGGGGGCGGTTTCCGATGGGTTAAAAACCTCACCGGAGGGCTATTTTCGGGCCTGTGCAGAATTGCATAAGCCGCCTCGCGCGCGCGTTTGAGGATGGCACCAATTGGAACCATGATAAATAGGCAACCTCACGCGCGCGCGTATTGTGTCACTCGGGGCCTCGGGAAATTCCCCGACCCCGCGCTTTTCCCGCGTCTGAAACCACTGTCAATCCCGCTGCGTCCTTGAACTCGCGTAGGGTTTGAGCGTTCCCAAATCGGAAAGCTCAAAATCCGCGTCCTCGCGTGCGTGCGCGTACTGGTCACAAAAGTCCGTATGCAGAGGAAATTCGTACTCACGAAAACCCACAGAAAACTGCCATTTCCTTGTACTTTCAGCCTACTCCGTACTATGCTTTCAAACATGGAAACTCCTGCCCATACCTCCCCTGTTTACCGCATCACCATCCCCGGCCTGCTCAGAGCCAAAGGCCGCCCCCGTTTCGGGAATGGCCGGACCTTCACGGATGCAAAGACGGTGCAGGCCGAGAAGCATATCCAGCACCACGCCATAGAGCAGATCGGCAAGCCGTGCCTGACCGGGCCGCTGCATCTTGCCCTGACGATCAGCATTGCCCCTCCGCCCTCATGGAGCAGGAAGAAAACGGCTGATGCGCTAGCAGGCCGCATCCTGCCGACCAGCAGGCCCGACATCGACAACCAGATGAAGACTGCTGCTGATGCTCTGAACGGTATCGCCTGGAAGGATGATGCCCAGATCGTGGATGCCCGGCTGTCGCGCCGCTATGGGCCGGAGAGCGTGACTGTGATTGAGGTGCGCCTGCTATGACAGGCAAGCATTGTCGAACTATGCAGAGCTGCACAGTTTCAGAAACTACCGGGATGCCGGGAGTAAGCCCCCACAATGGGGGAATTAAAGAGCGAAGCAGGAATTCCTGCTTCCCGCACAAGAGACGCATCCCCCGCAAGCCAAGCCCCGCCCAGATCGAGCGGTTCGAAGCCCTCCGTGCTCGGGTGATGGGGATACCGGAAAGTCGGTAGTTAGCGGGTCCTCTGGGAATTTCCCGACGCTCCACAAGTTTGAATTACCCATTACAGAATAAGCAATCTCGCCAATGACGATTTTGCTCACCACAAGGCGACTCTCATGGCCTTCTGGTGACATTTACATCCCTCCGCACATGAAAGCTATCGCCTGCCAATTCTGGCCCACGGCAGGGGGCTGACCATCACCCTACGAGTGGTTTCATAAATTCAAGATTTCATGAAATCATGAGTTCATGAAATATAGAAACCTATTTTCTTGTACTTCCTGCTCGCTCCGTACTATAGTTCCCACAATGTTCTCATGCTGCTGGAGGGGCGCTTTTGATCCGCGAAATGGACTACACAATAACCACGGAAGGGCCAGACAAAGGGAAGGCCTTTGTCATCACCCGGATGCCTGCTTTTCAGGCTGAGCGCTGGGGACGAGCCTTTTTGTATGGCGCCACTGTGGGCACGCCTTTGGAGGCAAGGGCTGTGTATGCTGGAGCAATAGCGGAGGTTGCCAGGTCAGGGATTGGCCTAAACGTGCTTCGATCCATGGATCCAGCCCATTCAGACCCGCTGGAAAAAGAGCTGCGAGACTGCATCAAGATCAAGCCGGACCCATCGCACCCGAGCATAACGCGCTTCATCATTGCTGACGATTTTGAAGAGATCGGTTCCTTTATTGAACTTCAGCAAGCGGCATTCGAGTTTAACACCGGTTTTTTTCAGGCCGTCTCCCGCTCCCTACCATCATTGGGCACAGACCTGCCCAGCCCGGAGCAGGAGACTTCCTCAATTACCCCAACATCAGCACCCTCATTGGAGCCGTAATCCATGCCCGGATGGCAACGCTTGGAGAACTCCAGACCACTTATGACGCGGAGGATCTCTATGACATGGCGGAGCTTCTGGTCATCGATCAACACAACCAATATGTGGCGCAGAAAGCGGCTGATCTGGCTGCGAAGTCTCGCCGGTAAGGTTGCGGTCTGATGCCCCTGCCATCCATAGGTCTCCCCGCCGTCTGGGATATCCCCGTTGCCGCTGGCGTCCCGGCGCTGCTGGGGCAGTCTGTCACAGACGGCGTCCGGGCGTCCGCCTCCACCATTCTCGGCACCGCGCTGGATGAATGGACCATCACCAATGCAGACAAGCATTGGGGCATTTTTACCAGCGATAATCAACCATTCGCCACATCTTCCCATGTTATTTCCCTCGGTGCCATTCAGGAAAGTCGGATAACCAGCGCTCCAATGGAACAAGGGGCTTTTGCTTCCGTAAATAAAGTCGCTATGCCCAGCATAGTGCGCGTGATGCTAATTTGTGACGGAGACCTCACCACACGCGAAAGCTTCCACAAGGCTGTGCAGGCTGCTGCTGCGTCCACGGACCTCTTCAGCATAGCGACCCCGGAAGCCACTTACCTGAATATGAACATCACGCATGTAGAGCGGGATCTACGCCAAGGAGGATCGCCTTCAATGCTGCGGCTCATGATTGGCGCTGAAGAAGTGCGAGAAGGTGCCAGAGCAACACTTGCCCGCACAGGAGCCAGTGCCCTGACGACAAAAGATCCCTCCGGTGCGGGTCTCCTCAATATCGGACAGGTGAATCCTGTTCTCACGACAGGAAACGGCTGAACAATGCAGATCATTCCTTTATCCACCAATCCTGCACAATCTCTTAACGTTCTGCTAGAGCATAATCCTATCATTCTGGTTCATATCCTGCGGCGGTGAAGCATGCGGCGGCGTTGCTATGAGAGATATCGTCAATTGCTCCACAGACCGCATGCTGAAGAGCGTCGAGGGTTCGGGGTGCCACTCGTCTGATCCATGCCTTCATTTTGGCGAAGATGTTTTCGATCGGATTGAAGTCGGGGCTGTAGGGTGGCAGAAACAGCAATCGGGCACCGACGGCCTCTACTGCCTCCCGTGCTGTGGTCCCTTTATGTGCTGGAAGATTATCCAGAATGACGACGTCACCCGGTGACAGGGTAGGAACGAGCACCTTGCGGATATAGGCGGCAAACCACTCACCGGTCATGGGGCCATCCAGCATCATCGGCGCAGTCATGCCGGACAGGC
>VNKF01000323.1:0-21630 GCA_008044355.1 Drosophila lacteicornis
ATTGATTTGATCACTTTTTCTATTAAAATCAATTAAATTGCTCAATATTTGCAATCCTGGAAAATTAGATTTTCTTTGCATTTAAATTGCAAAAAAAATTGCATTATTATTTATAAGAGGGTGCCACAAAAATCGCTAAAACAAATTGAAAATGTATCCAAAGTAAAAAATACAATATTTTAGGTACCTAATTCTGTGTAATTTTTGGTTTTTGTAAGGCGTTGCATACTTTTGGGCACATTTTCAATAGATCTTAAAAACACCGCTATTTTTATAGCACAATCGTGAAAAGTTAATTTTATAGCACAATCGTGAAAAGTTATATTATTTGATCACTTTAAACTAATGTTGTTTGATTTATTCATTAAATTGTTTAAATATTCCCTCAGAGATAACCTCCTTAACGCTACTTTTATAGCACATCCGATTGCCAAATAGTTTCCTTATTTAATTCTTTAACAAAACCAGATTTATATATATAAATTAAGATTAGCAGTTTGAATTTATATTCTACAATTAGCAGCATCATAAAAATCGTGAAAAGTTATATTATTTGATCACTTTAATTCTTAAACTAATGTTGTTTGATTTATTCATTAAATTGTTTAAATATTCCCTCAGGGTTTCCCTCCTTTTTACAGTTTTAATTAAAATAAAATTTAAGATGATTTTACAAACAATTTCATTGCATATTTTGGACACCTTTCGAATACAATATTTTAGGTCCCTAACTCTGTGTAAGGCATTGCATACTTTTGGACACATTTTCAATAGATCTTAAAAACAACGCTATTTTTATAGCACATCCGATTGCCAAATAGTTTCCATATTCGATTCTTTAATTAAACCAGATTTATATATAAATTAAGAATATCAGTTTGAATTTATATTCTACAATTAGCAGCAATTATATTATTTGTTCACTTTAATTCTTAAACTAATGTTGTTTGATTTATTCATTAATTTGTTTAAATATTCCCTCGGAGATAACCTCCTTTTTACAGTTTTAATTAAAATAAAATTTAAGATGATTTTACAAACAATTTCATTGCATACTTTTGGGCACCTTTCGAATTGATTTAAAATCCATTCGTAGTTTAGGTTTATTTAACAATTAACAAAAAACACCCAAAGCTCTTGATATCAAAAAGTTGTCTAAGTTCTAAATAAAAATACATTTATTTTGAATCAAAACTTGGAGCTAAAATGTTATACGTATATCCTTCTATTTTCAAATTAAATTTTTAATAAATAATATTTAAATCACCTTTTCACGCATCCTTTTTTTTCTCCTTCCTTAGAGGCCGCCACCGATGCCAGTTTGGCCTCGGAGAATTGGGCCGCCAACATGGAGATCTGCGATATGATCAACGAATCCTCGGACACCGCCCGCGATGCCATGCGCGCCATTCGAAAGCGTCTCACGCAGAACGCTGGGAAGAACAACCAGGTGGTGATGTACACGCTGACCGTCCTGGAGACGTGCGTGAAGAACTGCGGCAAGGCCTTCCACGTCCTGGTGGCCTCCAAGGACTTTATCAACGAGCTGGTTAAGCTGATTGGGCCCAAGAACGATCCGCCAGCTGCCATGCAGGAGAAGGTACTGAGCCTCATCCAGATCTGGGCCGATGCGTTCAAGAACCAACCGGACCTCAATGGGGTCACGCAGATGTACATGGAACTGAAGAACAAGGGCATCGAGTTCCCAGCTAACGATCTGGATGCCATGGCGCCCATCTACACGCCACAGAGAGTGAGTTTTTCTGCCCAAGTTATATGTCCCTTTTTGTTGAATTCCTACTTCCCTTTCTAGAGCGTGCCCGAAGTGCATTCTCAGCTGGTGGCTGCCCAGCAGCAGCAGCACACAATCTCGCCCCAACACATGGCTGCCGCCGCTGCTGCTGCTGCTGCTGCCGCCGCTCCACCAAGCGCTGGACCCTTGCATTTGACGCCCGATCAGGCGGCCAAGCTGCGCTCGGAGCTGGAGATCGTTAGCAATAACATGGCCATACTCAGTGAAATGCTGAGCGTGCTCAAGCCCGGCCAGGAGTCACCCGATGACTATGCCCTGCTCAACGAGCTCACCTCCACCTGCAAGGAGATGCAGTCCCGCATCGTGGATCTCATCGGACGCGTCCAGGACGACGAGCTGACTGCCGAGTTCCTGCGCATCAACGATGAGCTAAACAATCTGTTCTTGCGCCATCAGCGATACGAGAAGAATCGGTCACAGGGCCTCGGGGCCACGGTCACCTCGCCATCGGTTGTGCTGGGCACGGCCATGGGTGTGGTCCCACCGCCTCCGGCCACAACGACTGCCGTGAGCAATACGCCGCAAAGTGACCAGCTGCTGATCGATTTGATCGAGAGCAGCGAGGAGCCGCTGCCGCTACCGCAGGCCATGGGCCAGCTTAGCCTGGCCGGAGGAGCTGCTGGAGCAGCAACAGCCGTGGCCCAGAGGGGTGGTGCCGCCGATGAGTTCGATATGCTGGCTCAGTCGCGCACGGATGGCAACCAGTGAGTTTATTAGTTAATATCTCATTCTATGCCACACTATCTTCATTGATATCTTTCAGTAAATCGGATATGTTGCGGGATATACCCTCCGTGGACGCTGCCGCCGGAAGTGTGCCGGTCGCCGCCGCCGCCGCCGCCTCGCCTTACAAACAGCACCAACAACAGCCACAGCCACTGCGCGCAACCGGCGATCAACCGCCGGTGGTAAGTAAAGTGAGTAACTAGCCGCCAGACAGCCGGTCTAACTAATGGCGTTCGAATCTGTTCCGTTTCCTTACTGTTTGACCTTGTTTTTGGCCAATTTCAATTGAAAATTCTTTTTGGTTCTTCCGTTTTTCTGTTTTGGTTTTATGCAAATTGCGTTCGTTTCGTTTCGTTACGATTTGGTTTCTTCTGTGGCGCCCACACAGTCGACGAAAGAGAATGAGATTGACGAGATGGAGGCGTGGTTGGGCAACTCAGTAAGTAGCCATGCGAGTAGCACGCACACCTTGTTTCTTTTAAGCTCATTGCACACACACTCATACTCGTCTTGAGTTACTCGATTTACATTCGCTTATTCGTTGCTTCATAAATTAAATACAAATTATTTACGGCGACTAATTGGGTATCCATTTCCGTTATGCAGCACAACATCGATGGCATTGAGGAGCTGACCAGCTCGGAGTTTGACAAATTCCTTGAGGAGCGCGCCGCTGCCGCTGAAAATCTTCCAACGATCCATGCATCGAACTCCGCCGCCAGCAGTGCCACGACAGGAGCAGGAGCAGGTGTAGCAGGCGACAGCTTACGAAAGACACCAAAGAAACCGGGCGCCGAGGAGGACTTGCTCGCCCTCTGAGTGATCTCCAGCAGCTCCGGCCTCAGCTTCATCGGCTCTAATTGTTTAATCTTTCAAAATGTTACACACACCCTAAACATACTTATGCATAACGACGTCTATATGATAGCGGCTACATATTAACCCCCCTTCCCCCCTTATTTATGTAAAATGCTTTTAATTTTTTACTGCAACTGCAACGATAACTATTGATTCGATTCTATAACTATATATTCCAAAACAAATCTAAAACAAAGCGATCTTCTGTTGGTCTAATTGTAAGCCACGTCTCTACACATATTGATGGTCATTTTTAATGTATTTACGTTACATACGTCTATTTGTTGTTTATTTATACATATATACATATACATACATTATAAATCTAATTTATTTTACAAAATCAAACGATCGAAGAGAGAAAACTAAAAAACAAAAACAAAAGGGAAATACATTTCAAGCACATACCGAAGAGGGAACCTTTTTTTTTGACTACGAATCGCTTTCCACATTCATTGCCTGTGTGGCCGCTCCGTAGGCTCCATCATCATCATCGTCGTCCTCATCAGTCGATTTCTTTTGGCTCTTGGAAGAACTCCTCTTCGCGCGCTCCTCCAGCTGGCTTTCCAAATCCCTGATGTGCGCCTTCTTGCTGTTTATCAGCAGAAGGAATTTCGTGAGGAGTTCGGCCTCCTTCAACTTGGAATCCTTCACATACTGCTCGTACTCGGCCAGCGATGTGGTTTTCTGCACCTCGGACTCGGCGACTGGAGCTGGAGCTGGAGCCGAAGCCTGTGACCTTTGCTGTCCCGCTTCAATGGCTGCATCCAGCAGCTGGTAGCAGTTTGACACCGGCCTTAGCTGAATCTCCAAGTAGAGCGTTTCGTAGCCCTTGCACTTGTACATCCTGAAGACCGGTTGCTCCTCTCCACTTTCCAGGCAAAGTTCGTAGTCGAATCCCTGCTGTCCCATGTGCGTGGTCATTGCCCCTTTGCACTCCTCGTAGAAGGCATCGAAGGACTGGTCCAGGTCACTGGCGGCATTTCGTAGCTCCTCGTACTTAAGGCTGCCGCGGTAGTTCCGATTGTCCAGTGTGGAGAGGAAGTCGAACTCCGCCTCGTCTTCCAGCCAGTTGCTCCGGGCGTAGATGAAGGGCTTTATGTCCAACTGACTGTGCGATAGTTGGGTGCGTTGAAGTAGCTTAACCACAAATGTTGGCATTCTTAATGTTAATTAATTTACTCAAGTTTCACAATAATTTGCAAATTAATTTTTGCGGGTCTAGATGAACAGCTGATTGTCAGCAGGGTTGTTAGGTAGCCGTAAAATTTCACTGTGTAGGTAACCCTGTTCTTCTACAACTCTGGGCACACTAAAACAACGTTCAGTTAGCAATTCAATTTATTAAAAATTTAATTGCAACTATATTAATTCTTTGTTTTACAGCCAATCTTATTTTTGTAATCAAGTTTTTTATAAATATTTAATACTGCAGGAAACCCTATCCCCTTGCTCTTACCCAGCTCTGGTCACACTAAATCAACATTAAGTTAGTACAAGTTTAAGTGGGATTAATTACAAATTAAACGCGCTCCGCCCGGCCTCTATTGTTTCCCTTTTTACTGTTTTTAGCAACTTATTAGCCACAATGCTCGACAACCTCGTGGAAATCGCCAGTTACTGGTGGTTCCGATACCTCATGGTACGTAATATCCATAAAACCTATGCGTATACGCCTAAAAGCTGAGCCTGCAGAGAGCTAATTGGCTTCGTCCACTTTCCATTAAACTTCCTCAGGTCACCGAGCTTTACATGGTGGAGAAGTGGGAGCGCGTAACGATACGTAAGTGTTTTTTTCCAATTGGAGTCGAGTACCGGGACATTTCCCGGATTCGTCATACTTTTAGTGCGAATTTTCACGCTTATCTCGCGTTATTATTATTGCTCTCGTCTCTCGCAGACGTCATATTCATGGTGCTGTTCTGCGTTTTCTGGTACTTCAACTACTCCGTCCTACTCTCCCTGGCTGGCCTGATCTCTCCCGGTGCGGCAATGGCGGCGGATCTCATGCCCGGAATGCCAGTGGTGTCCAGTCTCAAGGTCACCTAGGCCGTCTGCCGCCTGCCGCTCCAATACAGTATCCAAAATATCCGAGCAGCGCGCTCCCTCTCTCCGCAAAGCTTTATCTAATCCACATCCGCACGCGTTTACACAAGCAATCAATGGTCGAGGAGGTGGAGGTGGAGGTGGCACATGGCACTGGCGACGGACGACACATGTTCAACGGCGTTCGATCTAATCGTCGACTGACCCGAATCTGAAGTGGACAACAACCCGGGAACTGTCCACCTAAAGCTAGCGACGCCCTGCCGCACTGTTTAAAGTATAGTTTTTTCTAGCCGTAGTTACAACTTAATGTCCGTAAATAAATCTAAAGCTTACACACCACTAAAACCTGTGAAATAATGTTGAGGATTTGACTTCAATATCTTTTGAATAGTGGCATCCAAAGACGAACTTTCCATTAGAAAAAAGTCTGTAATTTGCATTGTTTTCCTTGTTTTATTTTTCGTTTAATTTTGAAGAGGTATTCCCTTGTTTAATTCCGACTTAACTGAAGTGCTTCCTTCCATTTGTGAATTGTTTTTGCTCATGCTTCTTCTCTATGGTAAATCCGTACTCGAACTCCGTACTTCAATGCTCTCTAAGTGTTACAATTCATTACAAAAATATATATATATATGTATGTAGATAGCCTATGGTGTATGCATTACTGAATATTGTTTAGAATCTAGTTTCTTATTTGCTTGTTTGTTTGTTTGTTGGTTTCTCGTAGAAAAAAAGAGCGTGCGCGCGTTTTGTTATTCGAGAGAAGACCGCGACCGCACACGGATCAGATCGGATTGTTATTGGCGATATCGGTTATTACTTTTGTTGGGGAGGCAGTTTGGCTGGGTTCTTGGGTTTGGGTTTGGGTTTGGGTTTGGGGGTGACTCACTTAAGCCTACACGCTACGTGCTAAACTGTTCATCCGTTCGTTGATCTCTATCCATCCGCGAAGGAAACATACAATCATATATATAATCATGGCTATAATCTAGGTTCCGTTGCACTGCAAGCCGATTTGTTAGAGAAGATAAACTTACTACACTATTTACTTAAAGAGACGGCGGCGGCAGGCGGCGGTTGCCCTCACCAGGTGAGGATCCACCGCTCTGCAGATCATCAGCTCGATAGGTTTACAGATACAGATAAAAACTGGCTACAACTAACTGTACAATACACCCCGCTCTTCCGCTCTCCCGCTCGGCTTTGGAACTATGTAGTTGCCGCTCTCAGGCCAGGGCCAAGGCCAGCAAGACATCGATGCGAACTGCTGCTAGTTAGGATGTGGGTGACGTCTCATCCAGCAGCATCACCCCGTTCTGCTCGACGTAGACCAGGCGCGGATCCTCGCCAAACTCCAGACGCCCGTACCTCGCCACCAGCGGCGCCTTGTTGTTGTTGTTGTTGTTGCTATTGACCTGCGGCGTTCGCGGCCACTTCCGCTTGGGCTTGGTGTGCGTCAGCATGTGCGACTTGAGGTTCGTCGATTGGGCAAAGCACTTGGAGCAGCCGTCAATGGGACAGTGGTACGGCCGATCGCCAGTGTGTATCCGGACGTGGGTGCGCAGATTGAAGTCCAGGGAGAAGCGCTTGCCGCAGCCCTCGAAGGTGCACTCGAAGGGCTTCTCGCCGGTGTGGACCAGCTGGTGGCGCTTCAGCTTGGAGCTCTCCACGAAGCTCTTGCCGCACACGTTGCACACATGGCCGCGCGGGCCATGCGTGTGCATATGCTTGCGCATGGCCGAATGGTTGCGGAACTCCTTGTTGCAGCCGCGATGGGTGCACCGGAACTTTGGCTCCTCATCCTCCTCACCAGCGGCACCAGCTGCTCCACCTGCTCCAGCTGCCTGGTTCGCTGCTCCTGCTCCTGCTCCTTGTCCTGCTGGTGTTTTGGTCACATTTGTAGGCCTCGGTCGGGTTAGAATGCTGGCCGCGACCAGGGGCGGGGGTGGCGTTGTTGTAGCCACCGGCAGCGCTGCACTGAGTTGCTTCTTGGCCACCTTTGGCTGACTGCCGGCGCTTTTCAGTCGCACATTGGTGCTGCTGTTCTGGAGAACTAATTTTGGGAGAGAGGCCTGCGGAGTCGCCACACATCCATTGATCTTGGCGACGCCAGCCGCAGACAGGTGGCCCGAAGCCGTGGCTGCTCCCGAAGGAGCCTGCATCAACTCCACATTGTTCGGCATGTTCTCGATGAGTTCGATGCTTCCGTAGGCCTCATCCAGCTGATTGTCCGCATAGATGAACTGCTCGCTCAGCGGCTGACTGTCCTCCTCGCCCTTGACATCGCCCATAAATGCATTGACCACCTCCTCGACATCCGTCACCGCGGATGCACTGAATGGATCTGGCAGGATGACGTACTCGTTGCCAATCCCGTCGCTCAGCACATCGTGGTTGATCATATGCTCGTCGATGATCAGCTTTGGCATGCTGGGAGAGCCAGAGCCGCCTTCGTCGTTCCGGGCGGCGCTAGATGCGGATGCGGATGCTGAGGCCGTCTGTGTAGCTACATCGGAGCCTTGGGGCTCCTCCAGCTCCTCCTCCTCGTCCTCATCCTCAGAGTTCAAAGAGGACCACAAGGTGACATTGAATTCGTCCTGGGTAATGCGTATCGGCACCTTGGTTTGCTTCCATCGCTTGGTAGCCGAGTTGACGCCCATGGGCCGCGACTCCACGCGACTTGTGCCGAATAGCTTAAAGTCCTGCAGCTGGTTATTGGAGCTGTTCGAATCCTCGCCAGCCTTCATGTAGAACTCGCTCTCCAGCTGCTCCTCCTTGATGTTGGTGGCCTCGATGGTGGTCAGCATCTCGGAGGCGATCTCGAAGGCGTTAGTCATCGCCGGTGCGGCATCCGTATCGGGCTCCTCATCCTCGCCGTCGCCGTCGCCGTCACAGGACGAGGACATCTGCATGCCGTCCTCCTCCTCGATAAAGTCCTCGTCGTCGCTGGTCTGCTGCATAATAATTGGCGGCGGCAGTGCGTCCGCTGTGGCCACCGAGGTGAGCCTGTCCAGCCGATCCACCGGATAGTACTCGTAGACATCGCCCGCGATGAAGAACTCGCCGGTGTCCACCACAATGTTCGCCTCGTCGTCGTAGTCGTCGATGATCTCCTCAATCAAGAAGCTCTCATTCTCCGCACCCATGTGATCCGATCCCTCCAGGACGCTGCCGTACGGATCCTGTTCCGTCCCAATGGTGGGCGCTGTAGGTGGCGGCAGCACATGCGTGAAGTAGGCAGACGCAGAGCCCAGATGCAAGGGCTCAGCGGCCGCCGCTAGCGAGAGGTTCTTTACTATCGGGGCACGGAGCTGGTGCTGATGATGCTGATGGTGGTGCTGATGCTGATGGTGGTGCTGCAGCTGCGGCTGGAAGCTGCCGACGCCGTGGTGATGACTTGTCATCGCAATTGTGGATTCTGGCTGTTGCTCTGCTCTGCGCGTTCCCTTCTATCCGCCTGTCTGTGTGTTTTTCCTTTGTGCGTGTGTGTGCGGCGCGCTGCTCGCTGTGTGCGCGCGTGTCTGTGTGAGTGTGCGAGTGGTGGCCACCACTGGGAATAGGCGAAATAGTATCGAAATTAGTACCTGGCGGCATCCGGGCTGTCCGGCGAAGACTCACCCGCACAACTGCGTGCCCGCTTTTGGCCCCTCTTGTCCCACCTTCGCTAACAACTCACCGCTTGCTCGCTTGCTTGCTTGCTGGCTTGCTCTTCTCCTCCGCCTATCGCTTATTGTGCTGCTTTGTGGCGGCAGACGGCGACTGGCTAATGCGTTCCGATCGCTCCGCCCCGCCACGATGCTGGCCCGGCACCTGATTGATGCACTGTACGGTGGACGCCGCTCCGGTGACCACCGGCAGTGTAAATATTTTGAATTTTGCCGGTAAATATGGCGGAATTGTATTTTCCAAAATGGCTCGGTACTTTCTCTTGCGTATTTGTGTGTTTATGTCTGTGTGTGTGCTGTTGGTGTGTGACGACGGCGCCAGATGCAACCCTGCGCGCGCTTTGTGTATATGTTCGGCGGGCGCGAATCGCTCGAGGGGCCTTAAATCGCTGCAAACTCTCGGTAAATCAGCTAATTTGATCACAAATAAAATCTATTAATAATAACTCGTACTGATTTTCCCCTAATTAGCGTAAATCCCACCGTTTTTTGCTGTTTATGAGCGGCGTTCTGCCTATCGATAGGCTATAGGATTGTTGTTCTGCCGCCAGGGTTGCCTTGACATCCCGCACATATGTACACACGCATACATACATATGTATGTATGCGCAATAACAAAGAATAAATGTTTAACAATTATTTGTTTTTCTTCTTCTTCTAGCTATTTACATGATTGGTTGTAACAATTTGAATATTTCCCCATTAGAGTTTCTTCAGCAACAGCACTTCGGGCAGGTAAATGCGCGCCAACTTGGACTCTACGAAGGGCTCGTGCCGACAACTCAATGTCTCGGCGGATTGCCTAAAATCAGTCTTGTTGAAGAGGACGCTCTTTCGATCCGGCGCTAGGGCCAGGTTGTAGTGCCGGCACTGCTCCTGGAGTCCCGCCGGCGAATCGATTAGCAGCAAATGCAACAAGTACGAAGCCGGCACCGTAAGCTGTTTGTTGTTGTAGGCATGCGTGAAAATCTGCAGCAAACTCCTGCAAGAAATACGCCGAGGATATGGGCAAAAATCAATATAAACCTTTGGAGAGGGGCAGAAGCAGCACTATGTACCTCCTGATTGCCTGCAACTTGGTGGAAGCCACCGCACAAAGAATGTGCGGCAGTTGGGGCAAACCCATGAGCACCCTGTAGAGATTTCCCTGATGATACGACAGGCAGATGCCGAAGCACAGCCGGAAGGTGGTATCCTGGCGCACGTACTCCGGCAGAGTGAGAGCCCGCACAAAGGACTCCGGGGAGCCCAGATTGAACACTTGATACAGGCTTTCAATAAAGCACCGACGCTCCAGTTCCCGCAGCGTTGGTGGTTCCTCAGAGGCCGACGACTGCTTATCCAGCTCCTCGTAGCAGCAGAGCACACCGGTGAGGCACTCCTGCAGATGCTGGTTGCATATCTTCGGGTCGAACTTATCTATGGACTCGCCGCTCAACCGATACCGGCTGTAGGCCAGGAACATGACAATGGGCTCCAGCAGTCGAATTGTCTGGCGGGCATCGTACATCTGGATTACGATCTCCCGGCGCACAGCTCGCAGGCGGTCAAAGATAAAGTCGTAGGCCACATTATACGGCTTCCGGGTGTCCAGGATTATACTACACAAAAATTAGAACTATAACTTACAAGCTGAAACTAGGACTCGAACAGAAAAATACTTACTCCTTGAGCAGATACTCCACTGTTTTTGTCAGCGATTGCTCCGTTCGCATGTCCTTGGCTTTTGGCATCTTGGCATCAGCGGCGGAGCGCGTGAACTCTTTGACCAGGACGCCGGGAGTATTCTTCTGGCCATTCTTCAGCTCAAAGTAGTGCAAAAGCTTCTCGCGGATCCGCCTGAAGGGAAGGAATAATTCTACACACTTTTATTGATTATTATATTTTGAAAATGGTGCTTACATTTTCGCCTCCCCATCGGGACAGAAACTTTGGCAGGAGCCTCGAACTTGAGCCATTTGTTGTTAAAATATCTTCGAGGTTCCAGCCGCCCAAACATACCAGGGCTGCAGAGAACCGTTAAATAAACTGCAAAATAGATAGACTCGCTTGAACATAAGTATGTATGTGTCTATAATTAAAATAGTTAGAAACTATAAAAATTACAAACGCCATTGAAATTTTTGAAAATAAAAATGACAGATATGGACTTTTTTTTTTAATTTTTCAAGTAATAATATGTAGAACCCCCCTGCTACGACCATGAGAATGACCAGACAGCTGTCTTAGCCAGGGTTGTCAGGTTAAATTCTTATTTCAAATTTTAGTTACTTTTATTTTTCTTTTTCCGCACTCTCACACCTTAGCGGAAATGTTTTCTCGACATTTTGGAGCCTTCTTCCGAAGAAAACGTCAGGTCTGGCGAGCTTTCAGCTTTCACTTCCGGAAATTCGTGGCCGAATCTGGCTTCAACAACAGGTGTTCTCTCCAGAGGGTGGCTACCCTGCTGCCGCTGGTCGTCGTACGGTCTGCCCATTGCAAAAGCAAGTCGAAAGATGGCCAAGATATTAAAAGGCCGGGACGCAAGCGAACGATGAGCAAGGTGATGTACGAAATGAGTCTGGAGGGCAAGGCGCAAAAGTATCTCAAGGCCCTGAAGGAGAATTGGGATCAACTGCATCGCACTCCCGGCATGTTTGCATATCAGCTGCAGAAGACCCCATACAGGCGAAAGATACCAGGATCTTATGGTTTCTACACGGAGGTAAAATGGATGTCCTTGGCATTTATTTAGCTGTTGTAATCCTTCTCGCCTTCCAGCTGAATACAGATCGGTCCTTGAAACGCCGCGGCCCGCAGCACATCGAGAGCTTGAATCCCAGCTTTAAACACAAGATGTTTAACTTCAACAATGTCAGGGAATCGGAGGTATTGATGAACATCGACGATTGCCAAGGCAGTCCGGAAGTGCGGATGATCATTAATAAGAGCCCGATTACACAGTATCACTCTCTGATCTGTCCGGAGGTGGAGAAGAACCATGTTCAGCGAATAACCCGTGATATCCTGGCTTTCTGCGTCACCTTCATGCGCAGCATCGATGACCAGAACATGCGCATGGGCTACAACAGTCCCGGAGCCTTGGCCTCTGTGAATCACCTTCACTTCCACCTGCTGCTGTTTCCCCAGGATCTGTATATTGATAAAGTCCCATTGGAAGAACTAGCAGGAGATTCCGTCTATCGATTGAGCCGACGGGCGCCCACAGAAGCCATTTGTGTGGTATTCCGCGACAAAGACACCGATGACGATGTGGCAGAGAAGGTTGATCACATTTATAAGCTGGCCATGTGGATGTGCCAAAACAATCTGCCCCACAATCTGTTCATTACGCAGGATAGAAGACCAGGGAGGCACGGAGATGTCCTGGTATTTGTGTTTGCTCGATCAAAGTTCTGCGTAAGCAAGGACCTGGCAGACTTTAATGTGGGATTCTGCGAGCTGTCCGGATTCATTCCACTGCCAGGTAAGGAAAAATGGCTTTAAATGTATATATTTAAAGTACTTAATGACCCGTTGACAGATGCTGATAAAATGGAGGGCCTTACGGAGGCACAGGTGCTTCATAGGATACGCTCTGTCACAGGCGAAGCTCCCAAGGCTGTGTATGAGGAAATAACGAATATTGTCGAAGGAAGGCCCAAGGATGATTTTTGGGATGAGCCTTTTACATTATGAAACCGAGTAAAAAAATAAACATGGGGGCTTTCCTTTTGAAACTTAATTTACTCCTTGTTTGGTATCACACAGCCGCCGCGGCGAATCCCTTGCCCATGGTGGCTTTGCTGATGACTTTGTTGTTGGCAGCAATGCTGTAATCCACTTGGGCGTCACTGTTCTGCTTCCTCACCAGTTCCGTTAGCTCTGGCAGGCTGTCCTCGGACACGCTTCCGCGTATTGCCTCAAAGAAGGCCATGTAGTGATGCAGATTGTGACTGGAAAAGGGAGTACAATTAATGGTAGCTTGGATCAGCTTGTAGCTACTTAGCTACTACTTACACCATCAGTAAAATGGGACCGAGCAGCTCGTTGGTCTTGTACAGGTGATGCAGGTAAGCACGCGTGTGCTTTTGGCAGGTCAAGCAGCTGCAGTTCTTCAGAAGCGAAGAGAAGTCCTCCTTGATGGCATCCTCGGTGACATCCAAGAAGGGGACATGCTCCTCGCCGTCTTGCACAAAGCTGAACGTTAGAGCTTTGAAGTTGAGAGCAGCACAATAGGCATAGGAGGTGTCAAATATGTCCATCCCCTGCTGGATGAGCTCCAGTGTGGTCAAGGGAGTATAGGCGCCGGGCACCATCCGCGGCTTGTCATCCTCCAGTTGCTTCACACAGTGCTCCACGATGGGCAGCAGCTTGACAGTGTCTAGAGTCGTTGCCGTCAAGCCATTCGTGTGGAATCCCTCCAAGATGTAGCCCCCGTAGCTACCCTCCGGCTGTTCCCTGGCATGCTTGATCGACTGCGTCCGGGCAAAAGTGTTGTATCCGCCAACGATGGGAGCCAGTAGCGTAGACTGCACCTTTCCCCGCTGCTCGTAGATGTAGTGCATGAACTTTTCCGTCCTGTCCACCGATTTCTGCACCCTCTTTTTGGCGCTCTCTGCATTGGTGTCAGCATCACAGAGTCCCTGGTAAATGTCCGGCCTGATGCTGGCCACCATTTCCATGTAGCGCTCCGGAGTGAGCGACTCCCTTCCCCTGCGCGTGAACAGCGGCTGTATGTCCCGGTCATTGCCACCCGAAGGCGTAGTTTCGCAGGGATCTCGCAGCAGCAGGACGTTCAGGTGGCCAGGGAAGCCCACGTAGTCGCTGATGCCGCGATCCCCGCTATTCCACTGGGCCAGGGCCTCGGCCATTTGGTCCATTGTGGACAGAGTGAACTGTAGCACCTGTGGCTTCCGGCTGACATGGCTCTCGAACACATCCGCACTGAGCCACGGA
Organism: Drosophila lacteicornis; assembly: GCA_008044355.1. Lineage (NCBI taxonomy): Eukaryota > Metazoa > Arthropoda > Insecta > Diptera > Drosophilidae > Drosophila > Drosophila lacteicornis. The sequence goes on from VNKF01000323.1 coordinate 14,050, forward strand.
ATACTGCCGCCTTTTGTAGTCTGCATAAGGAGCGGAGTCCTCAGCTCAGGGCCTCCGTCCCTAATCCGTAGTTGACCCAGACGACCAGAGTTCTTGGTTAAGCTCTCAATCGCGAATTTCATGCCGGTTTTTATTTATTTATCTTTTGGAATGAATGAACGAGAAGTCGCGCACGTTTCAAGCAGTGCACGAGTCACCGATAACGATAACAGCGACGGTTCTGCCACTCTAGCCATTTTGGATCATATTCATCTAGCTCTTAAAACAAAGTTTAAAAATAATTGTTTTTGAAATTGTATATCTTGGGTTGCAATTTACAGAACTTTTTTAAAATAAATTAATCAATATGGTTATAAATTGTTGGATCTGTCCATTTAAATTCATAAAACTTTTATAAGGCTCAAAATTAGTTCGCTATTTTGAAAATCCAAAGGTCCAAATTCCAAATTTGTATAATAATTTCTGCAAAATGTTGTTAAAGAATTCTACAATATCTCTTTTATGAAACTTTTTTTTTTTAATTTATTGTTTAAGGTTTTTAGTAAACTTTAAATCAATCTATTCTCCTGTCGTTTAAAGGGCTTTGAACTTCGAATTATAACCTTCCAAAATACCATCGAAATCGGGGACTCTCCACAATATCATTCTTTCCACCCACTGCAGAAAAGCGGTCTGGCAACTCCGGCCAGTTGGCGCCCCTTTTCTCTTCCCGTGTTGATGTTGCTGTTGTTGTGTTGCCCTGTTCGATGGGCAGTTGTTTTTGACTTTTCGGCGTGTTCACTTTTAATTCGGAGTCTTTTTGGGGGCTTGTTCTGCGGCTCTCCATTGGCTATGATTTTATGTTGTATGCGCAGCGCACTTGATGGAAATTGTTGTCATTGTTTCGGTTGCGTTGCCTCACTGTTTTAGATTCGGACTCGGCTCTCACTCGCACTTGTTGGGGGCAAGTGTTTGCGGACTTGTTCCGCAGCGGTAATAAATACAAATGAATATCTGCCGTTGTGTGTGTTTTCCGTTCCGTTCGCGTCGTTCATTGATTTCCTAATTAAGTTTATAATTAAAATGAATTGAAAAATTACTCACATGCGAGTGTGTGTGAGTGTGAGCATGTAGAGACATGTAAATTGGCTGCCCGCGCGTGAAAGCCTATTAAATAAGTTATGTTATGTACATACATATGTACTTACAAGTCCCATGCATATGTATAATAAATAAATTGCTTTGAATTCGAAAGCGAAATTGTGCCAAAAACATCAGCAGCATCAGCATCAGCGAAAGAGGTAATTAGAATAACAATAATTCAGAGACGGCGTTTTTAAATTGATGACTTCCTTGCGCTGCCCGCTGTACATACATATGTACATACATACATATTTATAATTAAAAGCAATTATATTTATTCCTCGAACAAACGGCTATAAAAATTCCTCGACGAGAAAATACGAGTGAGATAAAATCGTAAAATACCGCTGGAAGTTTTAAAATCTCCTGCCCTCCAGGGTTGCCAACTGCCCAAACAGCTGTGGCCTTGAGACTGGAGATCGCTGCCTCTGCCCCGCTACTACCTGTTCCCAACGTTTTACGGCCAGAAAGAGTCGTAAATGTGAGGCTGTAAAATTACGCACGGACCATAAAATCGTACATTTATGCTCATTCCAGGTGGTCCTGCCGAAAACGCACCGGTGTGGCAACCCTAGGCAAATGAACTGTTTTTACCTGCAAGGCGCGAGACGGAGAGGAACGGAGGAGCACAACGGATAATTTAGTGGAATTTTCAAAAATAGCAAAGCCAGCAACGGCGGCGGCAGCCATAATCCCCCAGCGAGCACAATAATCAAAGATTAAATCAGGTTTATATGGAAAGGGTTATAGCATGGCGCAGGAAGAAATACACGTTTCCTAGCGCAACAGCAACAACTACAATACCAACAACACCTACAACTGATTACACTCACACACTGGCAGACCCGAGAGAGCACACGAAGCCGTCACACGAGAGAGAGATACTAAGTTCATGCGTTAAATCTCACGAATTCTTAAGTACGTGAAACCAAATAGCGATGTTAAACTTGAAAATAAAGAAAAGACATTAGTTTTATAAAATGCGGCTGAATTCATAGCCAACTTGTTTTCGTTGTTCTAAAATGCACTCGCCTCTCACACCATTTCAGGAAATTATTGCATGAACACTCTCCTGAACAACGCATAAACGCAGAGAGCGAGAGAGAGCGACTCACGACGGGGCTAGACAGAGAGCGGGCATAAATCGTTGCCGCCGTGCATGAATGTTTTTCGCTCATTTTGCTTTCGTGTGTGTAACGGCAATGTCGTGTTTCGGAGCGGCGGCGAAAACACTCTGCAGCAGTAACAACAACAACAACGATAAGATTTTCCGTTTTTCCGTATGGAAGCAGCAGTAGCGGCATTTGTTTTGAAAGTAAAGCAAAGGCGAGCAAGAAAAACGAAATATAAAACAGAGGAAGACGGGAAAAAGCAACGCCGCTGCCGACCGCGCCTCGCTGTGTCCGTGTGTTAGTGCCTGTCTGTCGTCGGTCTTATTACTGTCTGTGTGTAAGTGGGCGCGAACGTAAGGCCGAAAAGGAAGTGAAAATAGTGCAAAAAGGCCAAGTAATAATAATAATAATAAAATAGGCAAAACGACGGCAAAAGCGAAGAGACAAGACCCAGACCAGTTTCGAAAAAGCGCCTATTTCCAGGGCCCGCTTATGTGCATTGGTATTGGTGTGTGTGCGTGAGTCTCTCTCTATGTGTATTAGTGCGACCACATACGGGGAAAAGGCCTTTTCAAAGGAGCGAAAGGGAGCGAGAAAGGCAGTGCGCGAGCGAGCAATAAGAATAATAAATTACACTTTGCTATAATAAGAAAAATTTATACATACACACATACAAATGAACGGCGGGAGAGGCCCACACACACATGTGCTCCCCGTGTGTGGAAAATTGTAATAAAATATGAACCGCAAAAGCAGCAACAGCAGCACCAGCAGCAGAAAAACGAGAAAAACTAACTAAAAGATAAAATAAAAGCGAGAGAGAGAGAGAAGTGAGAGAAAATATATGCATATATATATATTTCGAAATCGCATGTGCCATTTTGTAAGCTTTAAAAACCACAGTATTAAAAACCGAAATCCGTAAAATGTCCTGCATATCGAGCAACTTTAGCTCCTTTTTCCTTAACTCGCTCAACGATCCTTCAGAGTTTTCCAAGTACTTGAGCAATGGCGAGCTCAAATGCTCGAATTTCGAGGAATTTCAAGTGTTTGGCTGCGCAGGCGCGTCGTCGCAGCAGCAGCAGCAGCACCAGCAGCAACAAATGCAGCACCAACAACAACAACTACAGCAGCTACAGCAACAACAACAGTATTCCACACACACACACTTAACCAACGGCGGCAGCGTAACGGACTTTTACGAGTCACCAGCCGCGACGCAGGCAGTGACGTCGACGTCGCAGCGGGAAACCTGCGCCGGCAGCGCAGTACCCAGCTCAGGTAGCTCCGTTATAGCCGATGCCAGCGTCGCAGCAGCGGCGCCGACGTCGGCAGCAGCGCCCACAGGATCTTCTGTTTCTGCCGGTGGCGGCGTAGGAGGAGCAGCAGGAGGATCAGTAACAGGGACTCCCCTTCTCCCTAGCAATCGATGGCCCACGGCGGTGGCCACGCCCAACGGGCATGCCTCCGGAGCAGCAGCCGTGGCGGCAGGAGCAGCAGCCTCGGTGCCGCAGCACTTTGATGGATCCTTTGAGTTTATCAAATACCTACGCCACTCCACGGACTTCACGCCCAGTCCCAGCCCCAGTTCGGTTAGCGAGGGTGCCCCCGGCTGTCCGGAGAAGGGCAAGTCGATGTTGGCCGGCAGCACACCGCCGCCGCCCGCCCAGTCACCGGTGGCCGGCGGACTGATCGATCTGGACACGAGTACCTCGCAGAAATCGAGATCCGCCTCCCGCAAGGTGGCCGCCTTGTTGTCTTCCGTTTCGCGGGCTTCCAACAGTCTGGTGGACACCAGCACCTCGGCCTTGGACGTCTTCGATCACGACTCGAAGCAGACCATTTTTGATCTGCAGCACATAGCGTCGAATGGATCTTCCAACTCGAACGAGTCCTCTCTGGAGATGCTCGCCTTTCCCAACTCGCACCTGAATGCCTCCAATTCGAACACCTCGTCGGAGGGAGCGGCCTGCGGGAGTGCGGGCGAGTTTGGGGGCCTGCTAACCGGCGCCAGTTGCTCCTCCTCGACGGCCTCTTCCTCTTCGCATGCGCCCAAGCTTTTGGGTAGCTTCGTGATCAAGGAGAACTTCGAGGTGCATCCATCGCACAAGGTGGAGGAGGGCATCTTCCAGCACATGAACAAGCTGCCCTCGAAGAAGAAGGACACGCTGAAGCAGCTGGGCGTTCGGTTCACCGGCCAGATGACGCTGACGGACAAATCGATTGTGGTGGAGAACTTCATCAAGTTCTGCGAGGTGAGTAGGCACAGGGCAACCTTCCCGATAATGCAAAGAGGTTGGGTTAGGGTGTTTAGCGAGTCGAATTTCCCTTTAGCGCGAGAGTGTGTGCGAAATTTTCACCGCTCTCACTCCACTGCCTATTTCCATATGCAATTTAAATATTTGCACATATGTACGCGTTACGTATTTATTTTGATGATGGTCGTCGGGAATTGGTCGGGAGCAGGGTTGATATGTGGGTTCTAATTAGGGTTGGTCAAAGGGGTAGTATTACCGCTTCGGAGTGAATTACTATAGGAATTACTTTACCAATTTCATGTAACATAATAGCAGATGAATTCCGCTTAAAAATTTAGATTAATGGGGATGGATAAAATTACTAATTACTTGTGTGTACCTTCTGTAATTAATGAGGTCTCCAGAATTTTGTTACTTTTACATTGTATAGTAAAGAACTTACTTATAAAAACGTTCCCCAATTTGAAGCAACCTAAACTAGATGGGAACACAAAGTAAAGTTAGATGGAATGGGGGTCAAATGAATAGTACACTTATACTAACAAATAGCTGATAAACAACTGAATGCACGCCTTGAATTAAGGTCAATTTATCATTTCTGTTATCAAGCTAATTCTAGTTCATATCTCGGTGAACACGTGGGGTATAAATTAGCGTTTTTGGGCGTTATTAACATTCTTATCGACTAGAACATTAGTAAAGCAGCAGTTTTTGGTATTTTTTAAGTAAATAAGAATTTATTTGGAGGAATATGGAAAACCTTTTTTGTTCCAATGCTTATGTTCAGTAGGACAAAAGTTATCGTTAGTAAATTTGTGTTGTTTTCTAAATAATATTCCTAAATTTAGAATAGTACAATTTTACTGGCTCTCGATTACCAAGCTTCCTTTTAGTTGAACTGGAATGTTACCTAAATTTAATATATTCAGAAATTCAAAATCAATTAGAAAAGTGCTCAGAAGTATGCACTGAATATTTTTAGATCCAAAGTCTGTGGGATTTGTTTAAATAAAATATTTTGTAGCATTCTTTTGGTCTCAATTTGTAAATGATTTCGAATCCATAGCGCATGAAAAAGCTTTAAGTAAGTCCCGAATCTATTTTGCAATTACAGTATTGATATTTTTTGCGGTGCAGGAGCATATATAAATATATAGTACATAGGAATTGGGATATTCATAATATAAACATGCACCCTATCTATATCCTATATCCTATATCGCATCCACTCGCTCATCCCAACACACACACACACACACCCACTCGCTTTCACAGGATTCCGTTTGGGCCCCGCTCTCCCCCCACTCACACAAATGTCATTATAAATTGTAATAACAGGAGCAGTGGCGCCGGCATCGCAGTCACAGTCGCAGTCGACGCCGACTGCAGCCAACCACAAATTCAGCATACAACTGTAATCATGTGTGCTTACTGTATGTACGTGTGTGAGTGTGTTCGTTCTAAACACCTATACATGGGGGTTAAGCTCCACCACCCACCACCCGCACCATAAACACACTTACACACAGACACATTTGGCGCCCTTTTCAACACTATGGCAAGTCAACCCCAAACACTCACCACGCTCATTACGCTCCGCTTTATCACACACAAACACACAGCATACCCACACACAGACAGAGAGTCACATCTAGATTTGTTGGCATCGCCCCCTGCTCCTCCTCCCCTCTCCTCGCTCTACTAAAGCACCCACACATTCGCCAAACTATGTACAAAATGGCATTGATGGCATAATACAACAAAAGCAACAACAACAGCGCGCAAAATTACGAAGGAGGCAAAAGAGAGGAAGCTGAAGAAGTAGAAGAAGAAGGCGATGAAGAAGGGGAGGGGTAACCCTACCCCCCCTCTATTACAACATTTTAGTTCTAAGACGCTCTCTGCTTCTACCTTGCTCCCTAACTCAAAATTGTTGCGCTCTCTCTCTAACGGTAGCTGCTCTCTCCGGGCTCCCTCTCCCAGCAATCCTCCCGCCGCTCAAAACTTACTTGAAGGCTGATTTCTCCTGCTCGAAACTACCAAAGTGTGTGTGTGTAGTTGTGCCAATGTGTGTGTGTGTAAGGCTATAAATGTGGGTGTGGGCCACCCCCAAAAAAGCTCAAGGCAGAGGCGGTTGCTATTGAGTAATTGTATGTTGCCCTCCCACTTGCTCCTCCTGCTCCTCCTTCTTCTTCCGCTTCTCGCTTGGATTCTTCTTTGGCTTCCACTCCTTAGACTCTCATACATACAATCATCAAGTTACTTGCGAAGGGAGCGGCGGCAGTGATGGGGAAAGGGAAGAGTGGACTGTCCGTTAGCTGCTTGGGCATGTCCTTTTCCTTTACCCGGCTCTCTCGCACGTACGAGTATGTGTGTGTGTGTGTCTCTGTATTTTATCAACACATTTTATACATGTCTCTATCGGAGTGAGTGTTTAGTACAGTCGAAAATGCCTAAGTCAAACTAGGCTTTCAAGTTAAAGAACCCAAAAAATAACCAAACTATTGGGAGGTGCCCCAAAAATCACTAGAGGTTGGAAATCGCGTTAATATGTGTCTAAAAGTATGCAATAGTATTATCATTATTTTCTCTAGAACTAAATTTGTAGTTACTAAATGTTAAGCTCGGAGCCCGGCGAAAATCAAATAACCAAAAAGCCCTTTAGTTCACAAGCCTGACAGAATACGAGAACAAAGCTGCTGTCTGCACCGGAATGTGTTTTTTCTCTTTTTTTATGAAAAAATTCTTAATAAGATGCTTATAAATTCAATACTACGAGAGTATAAATTTTATACTCATCTGCACCAATATTTCATAACAATCACTAACGCGACAAACAGAAAAGCACTAAATTCCAGCTAACGCGATATGTTATCGAATTTTCGATGTAGGTTNTTTATACTAAACTCGTTATACTGCTTGAGTATACTTTTAAGACAACGCGTAGAAAGGTTAAACTCTTGTTTTTTTTTTTGGTGTAGGCTTTGGTTTTTATACCCATAAGAGATTTTTGTTTAAATCTCTGCTGGCAAGCCTTAATCTTAGTTATTATACTTGAGCTTCTTATATGCCAGAATGAAACAGTTAAA
>VNKF01000334.1:0-11399 GCA_008044355.1 Drosophila lacteicornis
CAATAGTCGAGAACGACCGTTTTATTAAATTTTTTATTCTGTTCGTCACCCCGCTCTAGAAATACCAAAAATCTTCCTTCGCGCCACCTGGTATTTTTCTGGTATGTTTCTGGTATTTCGTTCGTTCGTTCGTCTGCGTACCGGCCTTTAAAACAGCTCTACAGAAAAGTGTTTCTCGACTATTCACCTCTCGCTCTCTCACTGCTTAAAAACGCTGTTCGCGTGAAAGTACGGAGCTTAACATAAGTGAGACAATATTTTCCCGTCTCTACAAAAATCAATTTTTTTTTTTGACTTGACATAAAGCATAATGGAATAAAAAAGTACATCCATTAGTGTGCCTTGAATTTGCCGTGTGCGCCGCACAATAAATTGAGGCTAGAAATTAAATGTGTAAACCCAGCCTCAGCCCGAGCTGTTTAAAAAAATAAAACGAATATTTCATACAGAACGGCAAACAGACAGACAGACAAACAGCAGGACAAATGTTTATACCCGGTACCCATAGGGTACAAGGGTATTATAAGTTAGTGCCAACCGAGATTGTATGTAACAAGGCAGAAGGACAAATCTCCGACCCTATAAAGTATATATATTCTTGATCAGCGTCACCAGCCGAGTCGATTTAGCCGTGTCCGTCTGTCCGTATGTCTGACCGTGTGAAACAACAGATCTCAGAGACTATAATAGCTTAAGCTACCAAATTTTGTGAAGTTATTGGAATCTGTTGCACGCAGATCAAGTTAGATTTAAAATTTGGCCACTCCCACTTCCGCCCCCGTAAATCATAAAAAACGGTATATAAGCTATTGTCGTAATTTTCGGCTTAAAGTAAAAAGAAAAAATACAAAAAAAAAAAAAAAAAAATGCGGACGTGTTCTGAAAATTTGAGTAACATCCAATTCTGTTCTGAAAGTTTGAGTAACATCCAATTTTACTCAAATTTTCAGAACACGTCCGAGAAATTTTAAAAAGTTGTAAAAGTTATTAAGCAATACATTTTCTGTGTATGCTTCTTTTCTTGTTGAGAGAGAGAGAGAGAGAGAAAGAGATGTTAAAGATGCTGCTAGCAACATTTATCTGTTTTTAGTGTTACTCAACATGTTTCTAGCAACATTTGTCCTTGTTGGGTGTTGCTTAACATGTTTATAGCAACATTTGTCTCCATTTGTCAACATTTTCGTTTTTCCATATTCATGGGCTATTTAATTTCAATCACAATGCTTTGGGTATCGGGTATCTCACAGTCGGTCACAGAAACCGTAGACTCTGCCAAGAGCTTCCTTTTACAATCATCCGTTCCGTTTATTCGGAACCCATCGACCTTCTTTTTGCTTTGAAAGGTTTTAACTCTGGTCTCATAGTTTTTGAGCTATGTTAATAAAACTTTGCAAATAGTCTTCTTTCTATTGCAGCTTGTGCATATATCGGAACGGCCGGAATCAGACTACTATATCTTATAGCTGCCATAAGAACGATAAGACCAAAAAGTTATATTTTCGCTGTTTTTGAAGATATAGCTGCCATAGAAGCGATCGGATGATTTATACGAAAATATAAAATGTGTAGGTAAATGTTATAAAAATGTAAAAACTTAGATATTTTTTAAAGTTGATCAAAATATTCCGTTTATTTTACAACCATCCGTTCCGTTTATTCGGAACCCATCGACTTTCTTTTTGCTTTGAAAGGTTTTAACTCTGGTCTCATAGTTTTTGAGCTATGTTAAAAAAACTTTGCAAGTAGTCTTCTTCCTATTGCAGCTTGTACATATATCTGAACGGCCGGAATCAGACCACTATATCTTATAGCTGCCATAGGAACGTTAAGGCCAAAAAGTTATATATTTTCGCTGTTTTTGAAAATATTCCGCTCAAATTAAAAATATGACACTATATTTATATTATAGCTATACATTTAAAAATGTAAAAACTTCGATATTTTTTAAATTTGATCAAAATGTTCCAATTGCAGACTGCAAGGGTATACAAACTTCGTCTTACCGAACTTATCTTATTTTCTTGTTGTAAAGCGGTCCCAAATAAGAAGACATTTACATGTGAGTTTTTTTAAGAAACTGATTTTATTTAAAACGGTCTCCCTCTTGTACAGAATATTGAATTCTAATTTTATTTTATGACCTACGCAGACCGCACATCTGGTCGTCTTAACTTTTGAGATCCCAAGCAGGTGTTCAAATTACATGTACAATATTTGTCAAGTACCCAAGTGGCAGCTATATTTTAAGATAGGCGCACCTGCGCTTGCAGAGCACATCTTCACGCGTGAACATTTGTTTTCATATCATTAGGTATATGCTGAAATTGGCTTGATCGCTAACGCTACTAGTGTGGGCATCAAACATTTTCCAGAGGAGCTGATTAAAGTGAACGACCCTTCCGTTATACGGCTATGATACAGGGCACATGTTTTCATTAATTAGCTACTTCATTAGAACCTTGAAAGAGACAACTACATGTCTTTTTTGGTTCGGATTTTTTTCGTACTGCGACTACGGTCAGACTAATTTAAAAGGTAAACAATAACAATGTCCAGAATTCGCAGTACATAATTATCAATTTCTGAAGTCCTCCTGCAAACACTCCTGCAGAAATTAATATGAAAGCCCTTACACTGATTATTACACCCGCTCGTGTAAATAGATTTAGTTAATTCATAATAATTACACAATTTCACGGCGAAAAACCCATGTCACCGAAAACTTATTTATTATGTGTATTTATCTTGCTTTTGTGCAGTATAGTTGCTGAAAATTATGGCAACCCTTCAGCAAAAACCAATATATTCTGTGAGACCGTTTTGTCTGATGAGACATTAATATACTTTTTAGATACATGAATGAATTTAATGAATTACAGACGGTATATTCTCTCGAAGTAATTTTTTTGTCTGGTATTTTTTTGATAAACCGATACGTTTTTCAATTAATGAGCAATTAATGTATTAAATCTCTCATTGAAAGTGCCGTATAGTCGTCTTGCTCGCACTTAGGCAAAACCCTATGGTTCCTGTCAAGCTTCTAATTAATGCGCCAATTAATGAAGTTTTTAATACAGTGTCATAATGCTATTACAGTGGAAAGGCTATTGGCTTCAAAAGAGCCCACCTCAAATCCCGCGAGCTTATGCCGGGAAGCCAGCGTTCCGAACCTAGGTCGCAACTCCCTCGGCCCACTCTCATTTTGAGCTTGGCACTAAAGCGCCACCGTATCATATGTACATATATGGTAAATGTATAAGAGTCTTTACCTTGATCGTCCATAATACTGCTTCTATCCATTAAAAATGGAAGATTGCCAAGCATTTTTTCTATATACATACATATATGTTAGCTGTGTGTCCTTAAAGGGTTGAAATCCATTTGCCATTTCGCAACAAGGGATTCCCAGCGAGTATATGTCTACTTTTTCTGAATATCCACAAAGGCTTTGATGTAAAACTTCTGGAGCTGTCCAGTTTAATTCTTTTTCTTTTCCCAACGTAGATCCATATAGAAGTTTTGCCTTTTTTCCGTGTTTAATGAAGGTTTGACAATCACCGAAATTTGATATTGAAGTTTAGCCCTTATTGCTCCGTGAACAAAATGATGAGAGTGAATATATATAAGAGCTGACAATATATCTTTTACGATGAGTGCTATCAAGGTCTCGGGAAATCCTGAAAAGAATTAAAAATATATATATATTAAAAGCGGACTTCTAAGTTAAATTTTAAGAAAATCTATTTATTTTTTTTTTGCTTAAATAACCCTTGTCAACTATAAATAAACCCGGCGACAAAACGATATTAATTCTGAAATATCTTTACCGGTATCAATTTTGAGGAAATCGGGGTCAAAGTAATGATCACTGGTTGCTTTGAAACTTTTCGGGGCTGAATAACCCCCAAACCAGACGTACCCGAGAGCAGGTATTAGGCTAAAAGAACGTTGATCTATTTACTTCAATATTGGAAGAACCATGCATAATGCATTTTACAAACTTAATATTGTCACAAATTTTTGCTATTCTGTAGCCCTGAAACTTAAAGATAGAAACATCGGTTTGAGACTATAATTTAAAAGCACAAAACAAAGGTATTTGGTCAGTCAACACATTCTCTAGAAATTTTGTATTAAACTGGGTGTCCAGCGCCAGGAGCACCTCATTAGTTTTACGAAAAATTAACAATCAGCTCCCTAAAACCATTTTTGGTTTGCCCCATAAAAGACCACATTTCCTTTTGAACGTCGCGACAAGTTTCACAGCAGTAGCGCATTCCAATGTTTTAATAATTTCAGCCGCCAGGCCTTTTCAATTAATGCACTTGGCGTGCACAACATTATCAAAAAGCCAGCAACCGATATTAGGGTCATCATTTGAAATTACTTTCTTGCAGATTTTAACAGCGCAGTCAATATTACCGGTACTATATTATATATATATATATATATAGTATACTATACTCTATATTATACTCTATGCTATACTCATTTCGTCAGTAAATTCAAAATACCTAAAGCTATCAATTTACGTAGGATTTTTACAATATTTTATCGCATACTTGTTAAATTTTTTTTTTGAATCACGCACCGATTTGCGAAAAATAATGACGTTTCAAAATGTCACAGTTAAAAAAAACGCCTGTTAACTTCAAAGTTCAAAAATATCGAAAGATAACTGAAAAATAACCGTTAAATGCATTGTTTCCATAATGTACACTGATGATAATAATAATCAATTCTCTTCTAATAGTTGACCTCGACATACGAGTACACATTTGTTGCTGAATTTAAAAAAAGTTCCAAACTAATTATGTTAAAAAAGAGCGTTAACTATTAACAAAATATATAAATTCAATTAAAAATACTTGAACTAAAAGGGATGAATATACATATATATATTTACTAAGTGATGCCAAATTTTAATGGGTTTACGTTCTAAAAACCCCCTTACGACCCTTGCAGTCTGGAATTGGACCATTGAAAGTCGATCCATTTTGTAAAAATTTAAAAATATCGAACTTTGTACATTTTTATAACATTTATCTACAAATTTTATATTTTACATGTAGAGTCTTACATTTTCATATAAATCAACCGAACGTTTCTATGGCAGCTATATGATATAGTTCGATCTTAACGATATTAAAACCGTAATTCTACGCCGTTATATTTCGAAATTTATGAAAATACGCTGAAAAACAAGGAAGTTATAATTTGTATACCCTTGCAGAAGGTATTCTAATTTTGCCATTACATTTGCAACGCATTGAAGAAGGCATCTCCGAAGCATCTCTGTCTGTCTGTCCGTCTGTCGGTTTCTACGCGAACTAGTCTCTGTTTTTGAGCTATCGTTATTTCTTTAGCACGCAGTATATATGTCGGAACGGCCGAAATAGGACTACTATATCCTATAGCTGCCATAGGAATTATGGCGAAATTAATGTAAAAAAAATTTAACTTCTCTGTTTTTAAACGTATTTCTATAAATTTTGAGATATAGAAGTTTTTAATGGTTCTAGCATTACGGTTTTCATTTTTTTAAGATCGAACAACTATATCATATAGGTACCATAGAACCGATCGATCGATTTATATGAACATGTAAAATTTTACATGTAAAATGTAAAATTTAGAAAATTCGATATTTTTTCAACATTTCTAAAATGGTTCGATTTTCAATGATTCAATTGCAGACTGCAAGGGTATACCAACTTCGGTTTACCGAAGTTAGCTTTCTTTCTCGTTTTTTTTTTTCATTTATTTTCCAATCATTCCTATTGCAGCTATAAGATATAGTGGTCCTATTCTAGCCATTCCAACATATATAGTAACTGCAATAGAAAGAAGACTATCTTCAAAGTTTCATTCAGATAGCTCAAAAACTGAGAGACTAGTTTGCGTAGCAACGAACAGACAGACGGACATTGCAAAATCGACTCGTCTGGTGATGCTGAGCAAGAATATATATACTTTAAGGGGTCGGAGATGTTTCTTCACTGCGTTGCAAACGTCAAAATTATAATACCCTGCAAGGGTATAAAAGTTATAAAATTGGAATTATTTTTGTATTAAAAATAAATAATTGCAAATTAACTCTTATTTATTGCAGCAGGATGGCATACTTACGAGGTGTACTCAAAAAGAATCGCGAATTTTGTGTTTTTTCAAAAATATTTTTTTTATTCATGAATATCTATTTTGTCTCCATCAAAGTAATCTCCATGAGATATTATACACTTGTGGCAACGGTTTTTCTAATCTTCGAAGCACTTCAAAAAATCATTTTTTTTTATCTTGTTGAGCTCCTCCTTCGATGCCATCTTTATCTCGTCAAGCGTAGCGTAACGTCGTCCATTAATAGGCCTCTTCAGATTAGGGAACAAGAAAAAGTCACAGGGCGCCAGATCTGGGGAATACGGTAGCTGCGGCATCTTTCGTGTGTTGTTTTTGGCCAGGGGCGTTATCGTGGTGCAAAAGCCAATTTTTGTTCTTCCACAAATCCGGGCGTTTCTGGCGGATTGCTTCGTGCAAATTGCGCATAACTTGCAGGTAATATTTCTTATTGACCAATTTGAGCAATTTTGGTACGGATTTCGCGGCGACCCGTCTCATGCCCAAATCATTGATAAAAATCGAATAGAACGAGCCAATCGATATGTTTAGGTACTCATCAACGTCTCTAACGATGATTCGACGATTGGCCAATACCATTTTCTCCACTTCATTAATTTTTTCGTCTGTTGTTTAAGTACTCGGGCGTCCGGCATGCTCTTTGTCGTTTGCATTTTCTCGGATAAACGTTGCTTCGGTCCAAGGTAGCTTCTCCGTATGCCACAGTCAACATTGGGAATGCATCCGCGCACTTAATTTCGTTATTCACACAAAATTTGATACAGGTTCTTTGATGCATTTTTTTTAATAGGTAAAAATCGAAGACGATCCAAAACACTCGCAAGCAAAGCAGCTGTCAACAATTAAGTGAACATTCAAAATGGCCGAGCTAGTCGGCATAAGTGACGGCATGAGTACCAACATAACGCCAGAAAAAAATCGAAATTCGAATATATGTAACCATAACGCCCATGGGCGTTATGACGCCAAAAAAAGTGACATATCGCCCACGGGCAATAAGTGGTAAAGTTGGGAACTAATTTTTGTCTGCATCTTTTGATAAATAAATGTTAAAGTTGGAAAGTACTAAAAGCGTCACAGGCAAAAATTAAAAAAACAAAAAATCGCACGATTTTATTGAAAACAAATTTTTGCCTGTGTCCTATGCTAAATAAATGTTGAGAACAATGTTATCTTCTTTATGTCATCTTTATTGGTATACATGAAAATTATTCTCAATTATTTGTCTGCAATATGGGCAGAGTAATTAAGAGTTTTGTGAACGTAGTTCTAGAGTCTTGTAGCACTCTGAGCATAACTTAAATTGCCTACAAGGCAGTAAAACTACGTCCCGCGGCTTATCCAAGCACAGAATACATTTGAGGACATCCGTCATTTGAGTGAATGGCAAGGTATCCACATCATCCTCCTCGGCTTCCAAATCAGAATCGAGCTCTTCAAAATTAGTGTCCCATTTAATTAAGTCATTTTTTTGATTTATCATAATAAAACATAATAAACGGTATTTTTCTTATCGGTAATCTCATTGATTGCTGATGCACTTGACAAGTTTTAAGAAATTGAGGGCGTAATGACACTTTTAAAAATGACATAATGCCCACGGGCGCTACGACCCTTTGGGAGTGGGCGCAATGACAATTTTGAAAGTGACACATCACCCGCGGGCGTTATGCCACTTTTTTTGCGTCATAACGCCCATGGGCGTTATGACAGTGGGCGTTATTACATGTACCCTACTTACTTACATACTTATAATTACTTATTATCTATAATTACCTAATACATAGACTAAATAATAGTTAAATAAATATAAACACATTGGGCAATACTACATATAATGTTAAGCTAACAGCGCTATTAAGTCGCTCTCTTGACTCACTCTCTCTTTCTCTCATCGCTCTCTGAACCAAAACGGGGGGTTGATGCAAATCGCAGAGAGAGCGAGCAGGCAGTCGAACGCAGCAAGTGAGAACAAACAGAAGTGAAATAATAAGAAGGACAAAACCTTAAACTAACTGTGTTTCGTCTACAATATCAGAAGTGGGCCGATTAAACGCTAAAATGGAACTAGAAACTGTGTCGATGGCGCAGCTTAAAAAGATCGAAAAAACATTAATTATGCGTTTAAATTGTACGAAATTGGAGGGAAATCCCACGCGTCAGAAATTTCGTTGCGCATGGCAACTAAAGGGCTGCACGGCCGCATTCAAAACGGTTTATGAGACATTCATCTGCCAATGAGTTCAATGAATTCGGCTGCGAATTGCAATGAATTTGAATGAATGTGTGCGACGCCGCTGTACTCAACTCAACGAACACACGCATGGAGAGAGCGAATTGAATCCCGAAAGAACCGGGTAAAAAGAATGAGTGCGATGAATGACGCATTGTTTCCTTTTTACGTGCGCTGTATTTACTATTGCGAAATTAAATAAGAGACAATAATAAAATGTTTATTTTCATTTTAATCCATGTACTATATGTTTATTTTGCTTAATAAACTTAACTAACAGAAAAGTAAAACGCACTGCGCAATAAGCGGCGCAGAGATTGTATTCTGAGTATTCAGCCAATTCTATGCTTCCTTCATTCATTCGTTCCCTTTCGCACACACATTAATTCAATGCCATTTCATATGAATACTCAAAATTGCGCTCAAATGAGAACACAGTGCGATGCGAACTCGATCAGCTGAATGCGTTGCACTCAAATTTGAGTACACAACACTAGAGTACTGAGAGACGCTAAATTATGAGTCCAGCCGTGCAGCTCTCTAATGGCATCCAAGGTGTAGACAGAATATTCTGGAGACGAGAGCGCGCGATAATGGATTACATAGATGAATAAAATTGCCGAAATCTATGGAATTGGTGGGCCTTATAAGAAAATGCTTTTGGTCAGCAAAATTAAGTGCAAAGCTAACATGTGGCTATTTGCAAGTCCAGAGCGTGAGCTTTTACCAAAAGGGGAGCTGTGTGCCGAATTGTTCGTAATGTTACGCGAAAAAAACCTCAAAACTTGGCGATGGGCGCAATGGTTGGTTAGTGAGACGTTTGGCAGCTATGCGGATGACCTTGGATTATTGACCAAGGTATCAACATAGATGAAGAAGAATTGTTGAGACGCATTGTCGAAGGTATTCCGAACCAAGGATTGCGCAATCAAGCGCGTATACAATGTTTCGCTAACGTTGGGCACATTAAGCGGGCATTTGCTGAAGTGAGTTTTTCCCAAAGCTTACGTGGGCAAGAAAAAGGATGCGTCGTTGGACACCAATAAAGACAACAAGATGCGGTGCTCTAACTAGAACGCTAGGGGACACTGAACCAAAAAATGTGGAAAAACAATACGAGAGAAAGGATCGTGCTATGCACGCAGCGAAGGGGGCACTTCGTAGCGACGTGCATGAAGAACAAGAGCAGCAACAATTATGTACAATTTTTTAAAATTAATTTTATGAATAATTCTAATGATAAAATGATTACAGAATCTCTCAAAGATTCAGGAAGCCCAATTTCTTTAATTAAGATTGCTAAAGGACCAGAAAATACTCAGAAATTACCAGCTTTAAGTTTATATCATGGATTAAATAATAGTTAATTGGGAACCTTTGGAAACATATGATTAGTGAAATTATTAGTAAAATTAGTGAAGACGGTCAGATAGTTTGTGATATTGTAGTAGATTAGCAAAGAAGCAGATATTAGTGATAGTGAGCAAATAAACAGATATTAGTAATAGTGTTAGCAAAGGAGCAGATATTAGTGGTAGTGTTAGCAAAGAAGCAGATATTAGTGATAGTGCTAGCAAAGAGGCACTGTTTAGTGAAGTTGTTCGTTGAGTCGGAAATAAATATAGTGCAAAGGGAATTAGGTTGCATTGATATAGGGTACGAATCGATTGAATACAAAATAGGTGAGCAAGCATTATAATGTTAGGTGTCAGTTTATCAATATGGTTCTAGGTAGTTATCTTTGTAAAAAAACACCTAATGAACCAGAGATAAAAGTGCGAAATCACACTGAGGTTAGAGGACTCGAAGCCATTCAGTTGTTCGCCCAGACGGTTGGCTTACACGGAAAAGGAAAAATTAATAGTTATATTAGATGAATATTTGGAAAAGGGAATAATTAGGCGAAGTGAGTCAGAGTACGCATCTCCAATAGTGTTAGTGAAAAAGAAAACAGGAGACTTAAGATTATCCGTGGATTACAAAAAATTTAATAAGACAGTGATTAAGAAAAACCATCCTTTACTTTTAATTGATGATCTTTTAGACCGATTGGTAATTAAAAGTATTTTTTCGAAATTAGACCTTAAGCATGGTTACTTTCATGTGTTTGAATATAAAGAATTAATTAAAAATACCTCATTTAATGAATTCAGGCTAAGGAAATGGGAATAGAAGCCATTCGCGATTTTCCGATACCAGACAAAGTACATGAAGTTAGCAGTTTTCTGGGGCTATGTTCGTATTTTAGGAGGTTTATTAAGGATATTTCAACAATTGCAAAACCGTTGTATGAATGAGTAAAGAAGGATGAAGAATTTGCTGTTGAAGAGAACGAGTGGGAATGTTTTGAGATACTTAAGAAAAAATTAGTTGAGGCATCAGTGTTAGGATTACGAGTATATTATCATAAAGATAAAATAGAGTTACATCCGGATGCAAGTGCTCAAGGATTTGGGCCGGTATTGTTGCAAAGAAAGGATGACAAAAGGTTACATCCGATATTTTATTTTTCTAAAGCTACGACAAAAGACAATGCAAAATACCAAAGTTTTGAGTTGGAGACGTTAGCGATTATTTATGCTAATACTCACCAGCGCTAAACCTTAGCTAGCTAAAACTGATTCATAATTCTAGTGTGACCGGTTTTATGGTGTTCACCGAAAATCCATACGAAACGGCGAAACGGCCAAACGCGGTCAAACGAACAAATTACTAAAATTACTTAAATTATGATTTCCAAAGCCGCGGGGCCAGCTTCCGATGCCGCCGACGAGGACGAGCTGCTCCTGGCCCTGCAGCTACTACCACTGCTGGAGCGCTGCTTCAGATCCAGCTGCGGAGTGTTGACCCGAGGCATCTTTGTATGTGTGGTCTCTTCCGTCTGCTGCTCCACCTCCTTGTCCAGGTGGCCGCTAGTGGGTCTCTCCGCATTGTAGTCGTAGAACACCTGCGAAGTGTCGCCCTGCCCATAGTCATCGTTAGGCACATCCGCGTCCACGACGACTGCTGCCACGAAATTGGCGGTTAAGTC
>VNKF01000337.1:0-10197 GCA_008044355.1 Drosophila lacteicornis
ATCGATCGACGCTTGTGTCCGACTATTTGACCAAAAATCACATTTTAACCATCAACCACTCCCCGTATTCACCTGATATGGCACCGTGCGACTTCTACCTTTTCGGAAAAATGCATTTGCCGATGAAAGGAAAGCGTTATGCAGACGTAGAGGCCATTCAAAAGGCTTGCACCGGCATACTGGCGGCCATACCGGGCAACGAGCTAAAACACTCGTTCGACATGCTTTTGGACCGTGCAAAACGCTGTATTAAAGCAGAAGGAGACTATTTTGAATAAAATAAATTTATTTTGCCGAAAAAAATTTTTTTTTTGTTTTTTTTTAAGTCCTGTTTACTTTGGTACTCACTTTGTATGTTTAATCAAAAAGAAAAAGAATTAATTACTTCCTCTCATTTGTTTTGAATTTGCATTGCGTTGCCGTGCACTATGAGAAATTACGGCTCAAATTGAATTGCTTTTTAATTTAATATTTTCATTTAATCAAAATATCTATGAACCACATTTGTCCATTTTTACTCTATGCTTAATTTACTAAAATGCTTTTGGTTTTAAGAAAATAAATTTAATAATGTTTTAAATTTAGTATCGTCTTGCCATCAGCTAGCATGTTTTCCCTAGGAACTTCCTAAAATGACGTAAGGGGTCATAAATAAAAATTCATTGGTAAAACAATGAGCAAGGAAGGGAGGGTAATGCCGTCTCACTAAAATCCGAAGCGAGCCAAACGTCTGCATTCCTAGTTTTCCAGTCATGTTTTCTTCCGGTGTACGTAGGTTATTTTGTTTGGTCACCTATCTTACTTTATGATCACAGAGGCAAAGTCTAGAGGGGCAAGAACATCACCCCTTAATAACTTTAAAAAATGGTGCACTGCAAACTTATTAAACCTAAATGGCTCCACATGCAAGCTTATGACATTTTCACGTGTCTCTCCCAAGCTTGCGACTTATACGCTGAACTGCTGATCTTTGGAAAGGATCACTCTAGTTTACGATACCCAAATCATCTAGATCCTCAACTGGAGTTTATTGATTTCGTGCGTTGTAAATAAAGTCAGGGGTGTGCTTGGATATTTTAACCGTGGTCGAAGGAATTCGATGACCCCTATGTCACGAAGAATTTATTCATTTCGTTAGTTCGTCCTATTTTAAAATATGGAGCTTGCGTTTGGAGTCCCTAGTGGGACGTCCACAGCAAACGCATTGAGTCAGTTCAAGAGAACTTTTTACTTTTCGCTCTTCTTGGCTTAAACTGGAATGCAAACTTTAGGTTGCCATCTTATTCTAGTAGACTTATCCTTAGCAAGCCGTAAAACGTGGTAACGTGGAAAGCAGCGATCTATTGGGTCAG
The DNA here is from genome assembly GCA_008044355.1 of Drosophila lacteicornis. NCBI lineage: Eukaryota > Metazoa > Arthropoda > Insecta > Diptera > Drosophilidae > Drosophila > Drosophila lacteicornis. Next base: position 1,353 of record VNKF01000337.1, read on the forward strand.
TTGAATTTCCACGTACCATGTAGAACCCTAGATCCTACCTGCCTTTAGTTTTGCACCACTGCAGAACATCATATGAAATACATTCTTTTTACTATACTTTTCTTTCGCGCCTATTAACGCCTAACCCTAACAAGCACGTGCTTGGTTTCGAAGGTCAGAGTGTACTGACCGTAGTGCATCAACGTCAAATAAAAAAAATAAAAATAAAAATCGGACTGATTGGTCCGATCTCTACATGTGCACTGAAATGGTGGGTGCAATGGATATTTTTTAATCAGAAAAAAATAAATAAATTCGTTCCCTTGCACACTTTTAAATAAATAATCGGTCATTTGCTAGGTAAAAGCAGGTTTCGACATTTTGGAGTTCTTTTGTTATCTTTTAAGTCAGTGTGCCCGTAGTCGCATACGAAAACAAGTGAGAAAGCTAAAGTCAAGTGTGACCGAATGTAAGATACCAGGTACCCAAAGGATTGTTCGTGAAATTAAATAGTACACGGACATGGAATAAACAAAATGTTAACAAATGAAGACAAGTGTTGCTTAAAACATGTTCAGCAACATTCAAAAAAGTGAAATGATGCTAGGAACATGTTGAGCAACGTTCAAAAAGATAAATTCTGCAGCTGTACGCAGCTGCATTACGATTGAATACTGCGCCCAAAAGCACACAACACTTTTTTTCGCTACTGCCTTTGTGGTCGCTCAGAAGAAGAAAAATACGCATACACAAAAGCTTTATTGTTTCTTAACTTCCATGATTATCATCCGATTTTACTTAAATTTTCAGAAAACGTCCGCGAATGCCTACTTTTTTATTTTATTTATTTACATCCAGCCAAAAATTTCGACTATAGCTTATATAAAACAGATTCCAATGTTGTCACCAAAGTTGGTAACTCTAGCTCCTATAGTCTCTGAGATCTGTTTACCAACACGGATGGTCGGACAGACGGCCATGACTAAATCGACTCGTGTGGTGATGCTGATCACCATCGGAGATGCCTCATTCTACCTGTTACATACATTCTCGATTAGCACTAACTTATAATACCCTCGTACCCTAAGGTTACCGGGTATAAAAATCCGTACCAAGCAAGTTTCTAATAAGGTCGTCAATAAATAAAAACTTGTGCGCTGTGTCATAGCCCTATAACGATGATTACATCATCCTTGTATTCTAATGCATCCTCATTTTTTACGAAATCGCGCAGGACCGCCATAATATACCTGGTAAACACCGTTCGCGATACCGAAGGGTACAAACATAAATTCGTTCTGCCCACTCATTGTGACGAACGAAAGTACTTCTGGGATTCTGGTGACACAGGGACATGGAAGATTCAATTGGTCAAGTCAAGTGTGGTAAAAACTACACCACCTTGCAGTTTTCAATGACGCAATCCATGTGTGCTGATAGGAAGTTATCCCTAACCATATTTTGTTCAGTTTGGGATAATCGCAGCACAAACGCTTTTCTCGTTCTTTTTATCTACCAAAACGACAGGCAAAGCAAAATCTAAAGTACTTCGCTTAATTATTCCTTTCTGAATCCACTCCTGCACCTGATCATCGACTATTTTTTTTATCACAATAAGCTAAACGTCTTTGATCAACTCATCTTTCAATAAAATCTTCATCTCCATTGGCGAGCTTAGATTCCTTTTCGGCTTATGGCACCCAACCATGAACTTGACCTTTGAAGCGACACCCTTGCTTAAAAGATTAAGTTCAATTAGCAAACCTGACTTGCAATCTTTTGCTTAACATCCACAGGCTCTCAAACTCGTCTATCAGCTGCATGCACGAACTTTCCCTATATTCTCATCTGATCCTATTTCAGTACAAGCTTGAATACACTGAATTCTTTTCGAAAATACAGTTCCTTTCTTTGAGACCATCATGTTGCCATTTTCAAAATTGTTGTGCCCAAAATAACATAGAACTTCATATGCTCGTCTGGAATTATATGAAATTCGTTTAATATTGCAATACCATCAATCTAGACTGCTGCTTTAAAACTGTCAGATGTCAGCACCTGACTTTCTCCAATGCCCGTCAAAACTCTTTGCCGACCCATTAGACTGCCAAAGTCTTACGCCTAGTTTCAAAAATACACGCCTACGCATCAAGCAAAGCTCTGCGCCTGTATCAACAAGTTCTTTGCATTCAACATTTGAGCAAAAAACCGATTTCAACTCAAGTCTACAAGCAAATGGTACACGAACTTGCTTTGTAACGACTTTCTCCGCCTGAACAACATTTGTGGCTTCCTCTGTTTGGACTTGAGCGCCAGCCCGACATTGCGCTGCTCGATACCCTCGATGATTACATTTGAAACACTTGTGTCTCACAGGACAATCTCTCGTCTTGTGTGAAGGATCTTCACCTCTTCATTCGCAGCGTTACTGCCCTGAAAATTACACTTGCTTACTGGCTTTGATGCGTCTCTTGACTTTTGAATAATCTCTGGAGTAGATACCTGAATTCAAACTCCTGTAACAAGGCTAACTTCAAGCTTTCCTAATCCCTTGTCTCTTTGACTGCGAACAAACATTTTTGCACCGCAAAGTAACTGCTTTGCTTAAACAAACTGCTGCAACTTGCTTAACTCTACAGTAGCTGCACAATCTTCCAACTATTCTATCCCATGATCTATATTTGGTGCACTTAATCTTGAAAACTGGGAACCACTCACCCTCGTAGATCAAACCATAATAGTATATTAATTGTTATTGTAAATCTGCATTCAATCCGGTTGTATTCAATTGCAGCTCTGACAGCTTCCGTCGCAATTCTTCCACTCGCAACGCCAAGATCTCGTCTCTCTCCATTATACAAATGTAATCTGTTTGAAATTACAGTTAATTGCAGTTACAGCCCTGCTTTTGAACTGGAATACCAAAACTTCTGATCACACTTCGGATTGCCTCTCTTGTCGTCTCGATTCTTCTCGTGTCTATCGCTCTCTGTAGAGTCACACGCACCTGGTCGTTTTCGTCTGCTCTTAAAACCTTCTGCGCACAGCTACCGTCTATAAATGGAACCACCTAGTTGTCTTCGTCTGTTCCAAAACTCCGTGTTCCAGTCCTGGCCAACTCGTTTTTGACTGCACGCACCAATGCCGATACCAAATACAATTATCTTGGTCCTTCACGTTCTGTTTTTCCTGTTCCGCTGCTTTTTAACTTCCGCATTTATCCAGCCAATCCGCTGCTTCTTGTTGTGCTTTTCTAAAGTCTTTTCCACTGCTTCTTCTTTAATTCTGCTTTTCTCCAGCCTTTTCTTCCATATTTTTGCTTTTTCCAGCCTTGTCCGCTGCTTCTTCTATACTTTTGCTTTTGTCCAGCCTTTTCCGCTGCTTTTTAACTTCTTGGTCACTCTCTCTTTGCATTCATCGTCGCCACTCGCTCTTTCTGTATTCCTCTCTCGCTCTGTGTATGTGTCTATATTAGTGACCCGGTACTTGGAACCGCACGTTATGAGGAAATTCACTCCTTCGCTCCTACGGCCAATTTGTCTTTGAGTATTTGAAGCTCTTCATCAGCCTTCAATTTGCGAATGTTCCTTTTTATCTGGACTCTACCGCACTGCACTAGATAATTGTTAATTATATTTCGCATGTGTGAAATATTTGATTTAAGTTAAACGTTGTCGAATTGTGGGCGATAATCCGGTTGAGCCCCCAAAAGTACAGTGTCCTCTTTTAAATAAAGTTGTTGTTCAGTCTCAGCAATATGTATGTAGTATATGCGATAACAAAAATGTAGCAATTATCAGCTCAAGCGCGAATGCATATTCTGCTGACATGAATAAGTCGAACTGGGCAACGTTCCCATATCTGCATAGATCATAATACACAGTAACCCATGTTTCTCTTTACACACAATTTCGTTGACATAAGCATATTCGCATATACCGTTAAGTTTCTTCAATAAAATCAATCTTCAGACCCTCATGTGCACCATCTTTAGTCCAACTGGTTCATGTTCTAGTTGCGGCGACACAAGGCAGACAGTTTAAGTATGTACTGTATGCCAGGTGAAATGGAGTGGGCGGATGCTTAGCCAAAATAAGACGATCGTAGATGTAGATGTCCCAACGAAAAGGTGCAAAATCCCACGTAGAATAAATGAGAAGTTGTTGGGATTTCAGTTTGGGTGGAATATAAACTTTATTTGCCTTCATCGGCTGGGTCGTAAATTAGAACTAATTACATGTCATAAAAATAGAAGTTTGGGAGAGCGGAATGGAAGGCTCTTACGGACTGGAAGCTCGGAGGAAGAGAGAGGGAGAGCGAGTGTGGAAGAGCGCTGGGCTCCATTAAGCGGGACATTTCGAAGCCGCTATTGCTTCACACTGGCTCTCGAAAATAAGCGCCCTCTTGGCGCGAACACCAGGCACCTAAGCCCACAATAACAGTTGTAACACCGGTTTTTTTTATCTTTGTGATAAGTTATTGTAGGTATTTTTTATAATAAACACCGAGATTATACGAAAGGGTAATTGTCGAAAACACCCAAACACTATAATAACATTTAGCAGGAGATAAGAAGATTTAAATTACCTCCGATTAGATCAATCAGAGCATCAACCCTGGCCGCAAGGCAAGCCAGGTAAATAATCCGAGAACCAGCTTTTCGCCAGTCCAGGAAAATAACCAGTCGCTAAGTTTCAACAACCAACTGAAAACCTTAGGAAGCTTAGTAGGTTGTAGCAGCGTCACCATGGATGATTCCGAAGGAGCTGTTGGAGGGAAAGACCTCGACCAAAAACCACCAAAAGGGTGGTCCACTTTTTTTTTCGATTAACCAGGGAGCCAGTCCTAAATATAGTGAGGATAACGGACGACTAGAGCGTAACCTCCGGCATTAATTATGTTAAACAGGATGACAGAACTGCATGAGCAAGTTATACTATACGCTTGAAAAATCATTGTGGCCGAACTGTCCAGAGTGCAACCAAGAGAAATTACAATACCCAGGGAAAATTAAGAGCCCATTTCCACGCCACAAAGACTTGGAGCAGCGTGGCAAAATCCAGCAGCAAACAGAACAACACCGAGCCCTAGTGAGGGAGCTACTAAAAATCAATTCCACCGCCAGAGACAGCGAGGATAAGTTTAGCAACTACATAGGAATCAGATCAGCGCGCCTAGACAAATGAATTCTTAAGTTAAATGGCACCTTAGTGGCATGTCGGTTGAAATTTTGCTTTTCCGAGTAGGTCAATTACTAGAAATTAACGGATTTGTGAGCAAATCTCTAGAGAATTTGTGTGTTTATTGGCTGGTACCAAGCGGAGGACTTTGACTTCGGATGCTATGAACTGACTATGGAGATGACAAAAGCATTTTTCACTTCCGAAAACGACTACGTTACTATCAATGAACTTATGAAACGGCGTCAACGGTACAACGAGAGATTTGATGATTATATTTTGGCTATGCATAGTCTCCAATTCAAATTTAAAATTCGTAGCAATATTGAAGGAAAATCTTAACTCACAAATGGGAGCATTCCTGCTCGCATTATCAATAAATTCATGGGCGGACTTTAAGAAAGAGGCATAAAAATAAGATCACCAAAGAATCAATACTTGACACAGAAATTGACGAGTATCAGGTTGTGACATTCCAAATGAGCTGTTCACGGAAGAAAAACGAAGGGGCATCGCTTGAATGAAAAAAGCTTTTGACAGGAAGCCAGGTACGAACGCATTTCCAGGAAGAAAAAATCAAAACTCCGGGAAAGAATTTAAATCTCCATTCCACACATACTTATGTTACAGCTGTAACAGGTGCCAAGATCGATTTCATAATACCACATTCAACTACTGCGGCAAGATCGACTCGTATCACTACCCCGAGTCAGCGTTTTTACACTAGAGTCAGCAGCTGCTGGTACTGCCACTGCTGGAGCGCTGCTCCAGATGCTGAGTGCTGACTGGAGGTCATCTTGGTGTGACTGATCTCTTCCGTCTGCTGCTCCACCTCCTTGTCAAGTTGGCCGCTGGTGGATCTCTTCGCATTGTAGTCGTAGATCACCTGCGACGTGTCGCCCTGCCCATTGACATCCACGACGAAATCGTCCACGACGAAATCGTCCACGACGATTTCTGTCACGAACTTGGCGCTTAAGTCGCCGCGCGCAGATCCTTGGGACTGACAACCATGTTCTCACTCCATGTGTTCTCCACGGAACCCGTGCTGATTCGTAGCTAGGGCGGCGGCTGCTTGGCCAGTCGTCCCGGGTCATTTCCATTCCCGTTGCTACTTCCCGAGGACGGGCAGCTCTCGTTTTCCTTCTTGTACTCCTCGTATGCTTTGAAGCAGGAGCATTTTGGGTTGGCAACCAATGAAGAAGAGGATCCCAGTAGGCGACCACTGGTCATGGACGAGCAGGGGTCGGACATAGCATGTCCATAGTTTTAAAATTGGGACTTTGTTTTTTTTGTTCGTTTGTTTAATTCACATATTGTAAGTCTTCATATTGTTTTAATAATTTATATTTTTTGGATCTTCTTTAATTGTATTGTGAATAAAATAATTTATCAACCTGAAAAATACCGCCCTACGGCTTTGCTTTCTATTGCCTGTCTCTATTTTCGCAAGGATCGCGGAGTTTTATCAAATATTTTCTTATTTTCGCGCCACCCTTGCGAAGATTTGCCGATTTAAAATATCTAGCGCGATGTTCATTCTAGTATATTCTAGTATTTCTCTTAGCTCTCTGCGTACCGACCTTGCTAAGAGGGGCCGAAAAAGTGTATTTTTCTCTCGCTCGCACTCATTTGGTTGCTAAATTCTAGCGCTGGTGAGTACGTAGCTTTAAGAGTGACCAAAGATAAAATATCGGAAATATAATCTCAAAAATATATCAATATCGCCTATTTTTGCCAAACAAAATATCGCGATGATAATATTTTTTTTAAGAGAAAAAATATATACAGTATGTCAAGAAACACTTTACACACTGAAATTTAACTTCATTTTTTTACTTTGAATGCAGAAATAAACCTCTTTTTTTTTAATTTTATGATTTTTTTCTAATGCAATATTATTAATTGAAGTATGCCTAGTAATTTAGTACAAAAACGAAATCAAATCAATAAAAAGGAAATCAAGAAGAAGACAAAATGTGAGATTACATAATTTTAACACTGTCAAGAAACTCTTTACACAGTTAGCTTTCGCATTATGTTTTGTTCTTTTCGAACAAAAAAACGGTACTTTACTGCAATGTATGCCTTGTAGGTATCGTCATTTTTGCATTCTCTTTCATTTAGAAGTGAAATAGGCCAAAGTTAGCATCAAAAAGGGAGCTTCTGGAGATTCTAAAAATGGCTGGCAAAAAGTTGACTTTTGAGATCAATCAGTTGATATTCTACAATCATAAATTGGGAAAATCTGCCGCGGAACTTTCGGAAATGTTTTCTGTTTCAAGAAAAACTGTTTACAATGTTTTAAATCGAGCGGAAAACGAAGGATGGCTGGAAACAACGAATTGAGGGGGCCGTAAAATGAAGATTGGAAAATGAGCAGATCGATTAATGATGCGTAAGGTTTATCAAATTCCCAAAATTTCGACGAGAACTCTTGCCAAGGAGCTTGAGGAAGAGTGTGGCATAGTTGTTTCACATGAAACAGTAAGTCAAGCTATTTTGCGGCACAAATACTCCTCCAGGGTTGCACGTCAGAAGCCTCTGCTGTCGGAAGTTAATGTGAATAAACGGAAAGTTTTTGCTAAAGCCATGATCAGAGAGCCGCAAGAATATTGGGATGACGTTATATTCTGCGACGAGACGAAAATAATGTTATATTATAACGATGGCCCAAGTAAAGTATGGCGCAAGGCACTAACAGCACTTGAGATCTGGAACATGTAACGAACTGTTTTTAACTGTTTGATCGCTACGTAAACGCCGCGACTAGCTCAGAGAATTGTGTGTTCGTCCCACCAAATTTGTATTGCGTGACTGCCCGTGACCCAAGAAAATGCAGTGATATCCGATTGGGACAAATCGGAAAACTTTATTTAGTTTTTCTTTTCGCTGGAATTGTTCTGCGTCAGCTGGCTTTTGCGGCTTGCCTGGTCGGCGTCGTGCCTTCCTCGGCTCAAGATTCCCTTCGTGCGTTTCTCGGCGGCGCTCCTCCACGGCGTCGCTGGCTCTCGTACTTCCTCGTGCTCCTTGCGGACTCCTACGGCGTCGTTCTCCAACTGCGTCTCTCCAGTTCCACCCGGCTTACAGGACTCAAAAGTCTGCGCAACCTTCCCTTCGGGTCCGACCAGAACGATCCTGGGATCACCTGTTTCGTCGTGTTCCCTGAGGTCGGTCTGGCTCTAGCCTGGGAAACAGATGTCCCGACAGGTCAAATCCGAGGATTCCGCCTTATCGTCAGCACAGATGTCCCGACAGGTCAAATCCGAGGATTCAGCCTTATCGTCAGCACAGATGTCCCGACAGGTCAAATCCGAGGATCCAGCCTTATCGTCAGTCCACCGTAACCCCGACGCCTGGCACAAACTCTTGATCCGCGCTCACCTTGCCGTAGCTCGTCCTTCTCTCGATTCTGCTCCTGTCCAGCACTCGTCTCCACTCCAATCTTCGTGTCCTGTAGATCTCACCGTTGCAGTCTCAGCCTTGGCCTAGCGTCTTGACTCTGGTATCTTGATCTGGGCGTTGAGCACTCGGTTACTCGGTACTCTCACGGCCACGCACTCGATTTAATTGAATCTCGATGTCTGGCTCTCTGGTCTCTCTTGGTTGTCTCTCGGTACTTTCGCTCGCGTATCTTGGTTGTCTGTCTCGAGCTGCGCCTGCGTCGTCCTTTTATAGGCTGCGGC
>VNKF01000338.1:0-25618 GCA_008044355.1 Drosophila lacteicornis
CCAATCGCAAACTTCGTGCGCCTTTGGATCGTCGCGGGCCGTGCAATACGATCCCCTTTTGTTCATGTCGTTCGTCAAAAGTTATGTCATTTTTCTTGACCCAGTCTTCCAGTTGTACCAATGCCCCCCTTTTAATGGGTTTCTACCAATGCATTTTTGTTGTTTTAAGTTCACATTACAAGTTTATTATAAAGGTTGTGCAAGCGTGTATTGGACATTAAAGTGTGTCAATAGGTGTTGTTATAGCTAGTTTGAATTGATTTAAATTGTGTAATTAATATTTAGGTGTATTTAGAATATAGTGTATTTTGGGAAGATAATATTTTGTCATATGGTATCTAGTGTATATGGGGCACGAATATATATATATAATTATGTCTGACAATATGGGGAAAAATGTCCCGTTGACTCACCCTCTGTTATTCCATCGTTGAGAGCTCTCGTTCCGGAGTTGAGGTTTTTATTTGTTGGAAGGTTAGGCAGAATTAATAATATATATATATATAATATCGTGCTTTGTGTTTGGGGTAATAAATTCACTAAATGCACAAACTTTTTACTTAATGATAAAAAAAAGAAGTGTATTGATGTTGAGAAAGGAGTTTATATGTTCAGGAAATAGTTGAGGCGGCTTTGCTTTTATATTTTTGTTGTCAGATTGTTTTTGTTAGGTCGTTATTGAACGTTATTTGTTGGTGAATTGGTTGCTCCTTCAAGTTGACCGATGTTCCTCGATGACTTGTTTGATCTCTTGGCTATCAGAGGCATCCTTCAGGTTTTTATGATTTTAAAGATTGGATGACTCACGTCAGCCCTAACCGGCGTACGTAACATAAGGTCTTGTGGTCCTGCTGCACCTTGTATGCCTCCTGAACCTGGTAAACCTTGTGACCCTAGTAGAATTGCTATACCTTGTGAATCTATAGAAACTTATGAACCGTGTGAAGCTTGTGAAACTATTGAACCTTGAAAGACGTGTGGAACTTATAAACCTTGTGGATCTACGGAACCTTGTCAACCTTGTGGTCCTAAGAAACGTGTTAAATTCGTTAGGTTTCCTCTGAGGTTGAAGAGATTGTTGGAATCGTAGGTGCATGATATTGATTTACTTTTGCAGACCGAACAGATAAGAGATCCGGAAATCCGAGTGCGAGAAAAGTTGGAGATTGGTGAAATGGAACATTTTGTGTTGTTAGATGGGATAATGTATAGAGCGAAGGATAGTGAGAAGCTGTGTATGTATGTTCCGAGCCGAATGCAAGAAGATTTAATTATGAAATTCCATGAAAAGTTGGCTATTTTGCGACAGATAAGTGTGTAAAGAAACTGAGAGAAAAATATTGGTTCCCTGGTATGAAAAGTAAGGTCGATCAGTTTATCTTTATAAACATTTAATTGTTTACCGTGCATTCTACATTCAGTCCCAAAGAGTATTCACAATAGAACGCTTCATAGTATACCTAAAGCTCCGGTTCCGTTCGATACAATCCATATTGACCACCTAGGCCCCCTTCCGTCTATTAACTCAAAGAGAAAGCACTTGTTGGTGATCATTGATGCGTTCACAAAGTTTGTTAAATTATATCCGGGCAACTCCACCAGTACTAGGAAAGTCAACTGCTCTTAAGAAAAATATTTCGAATATTATAGCCAGCCTCACAGAATCATTTCCAATAGAGGCACATGTTTCACTTCCTTTGAGTTTAAAGAATTTCTTGAGTGTAGCAATATTGATTATATTAAAGTAGCCACAGCGGCCCCGCAGGCAAATGGACAAGTCGAGCGTGTGAACCGTGTTCTAATACCGATGTTGGGAAAGCTATCAGAGTTTTCGTTTTTCATTTTCTCTTCAATAATACATAGGCTTTAAAGCTTTCAGTGACTATACCAGTGTAACATTAAAAAAAAAATTTTTTTTTTGCTAATTCGAAGCAAGAACATTTCATTAATAGTTTTTGAATGGCAGCGTTCTAAAGAGCGTCCGCTCGCATGGGGGGATACGGCATAAAGAAACTTTAAACGTGTTTTTTATCGAAACGACGTCTATCAAAATTTCTGGCATCATTGGAGACGGTGTTCGCGTGTCTGAGTACGTAGCTTAAGAAAATAATTTGCACGTGTGATTGACTGGCAAGTAATTGGTGTTGACGGCTAAACAATGACTAATATATAAGAGCAGCTCAATCGCACTCAGCAAGTTCAAGGAGTCGCAAGAAACGGAAAACAAGTGCAGTTTAATCCAAAACGTGCCCACAAGGTGGAACAGCGTTTACCAGATGATAGAGAGAATACTCATTACAAAAGATGCTATTGCAAAAGTCCTCTTAAGCACCAACGCCATTCACGGCGGACGAAATCGCTTTGATGGAAGATATCGTAAGGATTCTCTTCTTTTGATAGCGCTACAAAACGGGATTCTTAAAGTACTTGCGTATCGGTATCTTTGATAGTGCCAATTATTTGTGGGTTGTTGCACACTTTGGACAACTTAAGACTGAAACTATATTCTTTTATAGGGATTGAAGCTCACAAGTTTTTGGTTTGAAAAATCTCGAGAATATCGAATATGCTGGCTATCGATGGCATAAAAGCGATCGGTCGATTTATATGAAAATGTAAAATTCTACATGCAAAATGTAAAATGTGTAGGTAGGTTAGGTTAGGTTAACCCAGACGGCCGCAGGGACCTGCATAGGCCAATATGGCCCTTAGTTTTCCGGATGGGTGAGTATAGACCTGGCGATAGTTTAGGAGGATTCGAAGTCCTTAAGGATCGACGTGTTTTTCGCGAAAGCAATAAGTTTGCCTGGCGTTCTCCTGGATGCATCTTCTAGCGATGCCAATACCGGGGCGCCTAGGTGTCTGTCACTTGTCACTTGCAGATAAGATGCTCCAAGGTTTCCGTTGCCTCGGAATCATCGCATTTCCTGCAGTTGCCATTGATGGTGATGCCTTGCTTAACTGCGTGCGTCGCAGCCAGTCAGTGTCCTGTGAGTATTCCCACTAGCAGTCTGCAATCTTTTCGTGGTAGATGCAGTACGTAGTGGCTGAGTTTGTTTTTGCGTTCCTTACACTTGATCTTCGAGATCTTGCAGGTTGTGGAGTTCCTCTACCTTATTTTGATTCGCACGTCGGCCCGTCTTTCTAGTTCGCTGTGAAGCGTTCTTAAGGAGACAGGCACGTTCTCCGTTCTGTCATTCGCCAGCCTGACGCCTTCCTTTGCAAGCTCGTCCGCCGCCTCGTTACCATCGATGCCCTGGTGGTTGGGAACCCAGTAGATCCGTACTAACTTTGTCGTGCTGAGGATATCTAGTGCCTCCCTGCTCGCCAGTACATTTTTGGAACAGACGGCTGACAACTGCATGGATTTTATCGCCGCTTGGCTGTCTACGAATATGTTGACCGTCTCGTATTGGCGGCTTATACTCTGCGCGGCCTCTGCTGCTTTCCTGATGGCAAAGACTTCTGCCTGGAATATGCAGCATTCGCTCGGTAGCTTATATGATTGCCTTATCTCAGGGTATGTACAATATATGCCCGCTCCTACTCCTCCTTCCATCTTGGAGCCGTCGGTGTAAATGTTGAGGTGTTGATTATGGTCCTGACTACTTTTCCAGTCTTCCGGTCCTATGAATGTTGATGTTTCGACATCCGGGTAAGTTCTGGGTATCATGTAGTCAGATATACTGATCATGTCACGACCAATTAAACTATGCCCGAATCCTTGAAGCGACATGTTTCCTGATGCAACTAGACGTTGTGCTGCCTTTCCTGCAGTAAGTTGCGCGTGGATATCTATGGGGTCGATTCCAAGTATGGTTTCGAGCGCTTTTGTTGTGGTAGACCTCAACGCCCCTGATATGCAGAGCAGTGCCTGCTACTGAGTTTTCTCCATAAGTCTGTTGTACGTTCTCTTTTCCGTGGCCTGCCACCACACTAAGACCCCATACAGCAGAGTCGGACGCACCACCGATATGTAAATCCAATGCATTAGAGCAGGTGATAGGCCCCATGTGCAGCTAAGCATCTTCTTGGGTGCGTATAGCGCTATGATGGCCTTTTTCACTTTTTTCCATTACATTAGGTTGCCATGCTATCTTGCTGTCCAGTACTATGCCGAGGTATTTGACTTGTGTTTTCGGGGTCAGCCTGGTTGAGTTGACTTTCGGGGGGATCCATAGCGGTACCTTGAATCTGTTGGTATAGAGAATATACCATATACCACCATATTCCATAGGACAGCGACAGAACTCCACCTTGTGGTGTGCCTCTGCAAGCTGCCAGTTTTGCCTGTTTAAATTTTTCAGCTAAGTGCCGATTTTGAAAATAATTCATTCTTTTTAAATATTTTTGTTTAAATAACTATTATTCGTCACACAATTTGGTATCAGAAATTTTTTGAGTTGAATGTGCCATCGTCACTTTAATCTCACCTCGTAAAGAGGTGTTTTTATTTGATATCAGAAGTTTTTAAATGACATATGTATGTACATACATAGGTCTCCCATTGTTGTTATAAGTTATTGTTTGAAACTCAAATGGGAAAAATTAACAAAAAAAAAGAAGAAGTTAGCTATATGGGATCATTGCTACTAATTTTGATTAGAAAGCGAATTTTCGGAGAAATATCTGAAGGGCTATACGGCCTGAAGTGACTATAAAAATTGTAAAAGCCATTTAAAACCAACATTTTAAATCTAAAAAAAAAATGTATTTTAATTCTAAATTCATAATTATAATATTTAAAAAAATGTTGTCAGGGCAAAGTAATTATCATATCAAAATACTTTTCCAACGACATATAGCACGCTTCTGTAAGTTTAGTCGTTCAGAAGTTATGGGAGCGAGAAATTTTCTGTTACCAAAAGTTGAGCAATCTCAAGGGCTATATGGCCTTGAGTGACTATCAAAATCGTTAGAGCCATTTTTAAGAAAATTTCAAAAACTTAAAAAAAAATTTATTTAAATTATAAATTCTTAAATATTATATTTAGATAAATTATGTCAAGACAAAGCTATTATCATTTCAAAATACCTTTCAAGCGACATATAGCACGTTTCTGTAGCTTTAGTCGTTTAGAAGTTATATGCGCGGGAAATCTGGCTTTTTTAGCTGTTTTCCCGGCAAACTAGCGGGAAACCCAAAAGTCGTAGAACAAAAAATTTTCAGCTCGAGCTGTTTAATAAAATAAACGTGGTTCCAGGACTCTAAAACAAAAAAATCTACAGACAGACAAACAACAGGACAAGCGTTTTCATTTCGGAAAGGCCACTATAATCTTGTTTATTGAATATCTTTTGAACGGAGTATCCGATCAGGATGATCGAGGTGTCATTCGCGTATTTAAAGCTAGATCACAACAACATTAAAAATGTTGGTATTTTGCTCCACCGGCCCCAATAGCTCCAATTTTTAAAATTTTCAATTTCGCACTTTCACTCCCATTTCTCCTAAACTAATCCGTTTTTTTAAAATCTTAGTATGCAGTTTCAAAAAATGTTTACAATACCTTTCGATTAAGATATAAATGGTTCTGATCGGACTATCGTAGCAGATTTTCAATTCTACGGCTGTATATAGTAGTCTCCTTGCGCACCACAGTCTCGGTGCTCATCGTCACTACGTGGACTGCCGTCCACAGTGATAGATATAAACAATATTTTACAAAACTGCAGTTAAATTTTGGTTATATCTCAGATAGTTAATGTACTTACATGACTTTAAAGTCTGGTTGTTCTTTTGCACAAAATAACCTGTAAGCCACTGTAAAGTATTTTATTATTACGTTATTCGTTATTTTGTTATTTTTAAACATACACGCGTATACAATTCGGATTAAATTGCAAACGACAAGTGTATATATGTTAAGCTTTGGTTTCACGAAGTTTGCTTCCCTGAGCACCGAAGTTTGCGCATGGCGACTACTATATAAACACGTATACTAAACACACAGAATTGAAAATCAACTAACGATGGTCCGATCGTAAAAAGCTATATACAAATCAAAAGGTATAAATTTAAGAAATGTTATTCAAAATTGGAGCTGTTGGGGCTCCAAGACTTTTGCACTTTCAGCCCCGGTGCTCTATGGATCCTCTAAAACAAACGACGTTGCAAAAATCAAAAATTTCATGTTCGTATTCAAAGAAAACAAACACAACATGCCATTAGGCTCAGTTTTTATACCCGGTACCCATGGGGTTCAAGGGTATTATAAGTTAGTGCCAACCGAGAATGTATGAAATAGGCAGAAGGAGGCATCTCCGACCCCATAAAGTATATATTCTTGATCAGCATCACCAGCCGAGTCGATTTAGCCATGTCCGTCTGTCCGGTAAACAGATCTCAGACTCTATAAGAGCATGAGCCACCAAATTTGGTGACAGCATTCTAATCCGTTGCACGCAAATCAAGTTTGTTTTAAAACTTGGCAGCGCCCACTTCCGCCCCCGGAAATCATAAAAAACGTTATATAAACTACAGTAGTAATATTCGACATAAATGAATAGGATCGTGCGATCTTTTTTTCGAAAATTTGAGTAAAATCGGATGATAAACTTGAAAGTTATCAGGCAATTAAGTGGGAATTTAAAGATAGGGTCTACAAAACACCTAAATAATAATAAAAAAAAAATCTTTGGAGTGAGCGGGACTTGAACTCATGTTGATCTTGCGATTCTTTGTTATTTAATTTCCGGGCCTTTGTCGCACTATATATCTTCAACACTTTTGCTCTAAGAAGCGACATGTGCTGGTGCGTCGTCGAGTATTCAGATATTAAGCTTAAAATGATTAAATACCGAAATTTTCATTGCGTAAAATTTGTTCTAATTAACTATTTTTCTAATTCGAAAGAGTGTATCTTTCTTTCTTACTTGGTTTTTATAAGATACACCGTTTAAAGTTGACCCTTTTTTTTATTGTATATTTAAGTAAAATGTGTTTTGATTATTTTTTAATCGAATCCAACGGAGTCTTTGCTGCTTTCTGCAGCGGCATTACACGTCGAGGCAGCCCTAGGATAAAATACGACTGTAAACGTACGACTCTCCCCAAAGGGGAGGGTACTGTGATCTCCCAACCCGAGACTTTTTATACCCAGTACCCATAAGGTACAAGGGTATTATTAACTTAGTGCACATCGAGAAAGAATGTAACAAGCAGAAGGAAGCATCTTTGGCCCCATAAAGTATATATATTTTTGATCAGCATCACCAGCCGGGTCAATTCAACCATGTCCGTCTGTCTGTCTTTTCAGCTATCTGAATGAAACTTTACAGGTATCTTTCTATTGCAGTTAGTATATACATATGTCGGCACTATATAGCTGCCATAGGAATGATCGGAAAACAAATAGACCAAAACTTATAACTTCTCTGTGTTTCAACGTTTTTTTTTATAAATTTCGCGATAAAAATTATTTTTACAGTTCTAGAATTACGGTTTTAATTTCATAATCGGACATCTATATCATATAGCTGCCATAAAAGCGATTTATATGAATATATTCATACATGTAAAATGTAAATTTTTTACAAACTTTGATATTTTTTCAATTTTACCGAAATAAATCGACTTTCAATGATCAAATTGCAGACTGCAAGGGTATACAAACTTCGGGTTACCGAAGTTAGCTTTCTTTCTTGGTTGGAGCTTATCTTATTAAATGCAGATAAGAACCGTGCCCCCACTGAGAGACTAGGCCACTCGAAACCCTAGGGCGATTACGACCTGAACTGTTTATCGCCACCTGCTAAATAATCAAATGCCTTATTAAATGGGATCTAACGTGGAACAGGCGGCGTGGTAAATAAAATATTATGTATATATTTGCTAAGCGCATGTTGCTTCTAATGCACTTTTTTAATATTTGCGAGTAATAATCACGCTACGATTTATAACATTATGTTTCTAATTATTAGTGGTGATGATCGAAAAATAATTCGTTCAATCGTCAAGTGATAAAGGAGGTAAACGCTGGATAATAAAAGTAGCTGGCGTCAGAAATGCAAAAGTATGAACGTACCTCTTCTTGTGTCCCCCGTTAAACTCACCTAAAAATAGCTTAGACATAATATTGAATTCAATGTCACTCTATTCAATCTCGTTTAAAGCGTACATCCGTACAGGCAACAATAATAAGACTGGATAATATCGATGTCGATCTAACGCGAAGACAAGCTAAAATGCGTCCGCGCGTATCAACGTATACGAAGCAACTGGTCGAAAGCCACTAAACAAGAAACCGCCAACCGAACGACGGAAAAAGCTCTGGCAACGAGAAAAGCTTTCGGGCGATGTTATCAGGTAGGTGGGCAAAGTCAAGGCTGCGTGAAAGCGCTTCTTAGATTACCCCCTGGCTTGGGGAAACGCTCAGCAGGGGACGACCATACAGGGAGTATGCTGTTGGTTATCTCATAATTATTTATTTCAATTCTGGTTTGCTATATACTGAAGCACAAACTACTGAAGTGCACAGGTAATCCTCTGTTTATAACAAAAAAATATATCGCGTTAATCGCTCCTGGGTATAATCGCTGCGCCAATCGGTCAATTTTGGATTCAGTGCGTTGTTGTTTCTGTTGCAGTGGCTTAACATTGCGGGGTCATTTACCCGTAAATATTATGTAGGCTTCTCGAATATTATTAAGTAATTATTATATATTTTTTGCCTTATCAACCAACATCACGAATTTGCGCTTTGATTCTTAACATTGTCCTTCCGCCCAACCTTACTCAACCCAATGCAACAGATTATATTTGTATGGAAACGAGCCCACTAAAAACAAGATCTAGGCTGTGTCGAGGGCCACAATAATTACACATACAACAGCCGAACTGAATTTATGAGTCCGTTTTGCATGTTCAGTTGGAGTCGGTGTACAGATCGGGACTCCGGGGTGTTGTCGTTGGCTGGACTGGTTGCTCAAGATTTGCCGCCATCTGGCGCAGGTTTTCCACGCCAGTCAGCAGTTGTCTAAAATATAAAATAAAAGTGGATAAATATTATCTTCCCATTGTAAGGATAAACTACCTAAGGTTCTGCTCCGCAGTGTCGGCGGCCCTCAATAGATCCCTGGACAACTGGTGCGCTCTAGACGATCGCGTTGTGCTGCTTCCACTGCTGGTTGCGCTGTCCGAAGTAGCTACAGGAACTCCTCCAGCAGCTCCATCAAAGCTGCCACCGCTTCGTAGGGTGAAGACTTCCGCCTGTAAGAAATGGAAAATATTAGTGGCATTTCCCTTCATGTTCGGGATGGTATGTGAAACGTTTGAAAAGCTAATTAAATGATTAATGATTAAATGATTAAATTCCCCTGATATTCTATTGCCCTTGTGAAGTACACGGATTCAATGGTATTATAACCTAGTGGCAATCGAAAATGTATGCAACAAACAAGCAGAAGCACAAATAAGGTTCGTATCAAATCTGTTTGACACAAAGAAAACCTTTCCCTAACCCTCGCCCTGCTAGTGGAAGGAACAAAGCAAATCATATAAAATTAAGTCATCTTATCAACACAGATCTTCTCCAGGCAGATTTACCGTAGGTTTTTGAAGGTATGCTCGCTTTTTATCTTAGTTGCGCCCGTATTTGGTTCATCACTTGTAAAACGAAGCATCGGTTGACTAAATTGGTTGTCTACAACTCGAGATATAAAACAAGAAAGAAAGCTAACTTCGGTGAGCCGAAGTTTGTATACCCTTGCAGTCTGCAATTGGATCAATGAAATAATATCAATTTTGTAAATTTTGTAAATTTTACATTTTTCATATAAATCAACCGATCGCTTCTATGTCAGATATATATGATATAGTTGTCCGATCTTATTGAAATTTAAATCGTAATTCTAGAACCGTAAAAACGGCTATATCTCGAAATTGATAGAAATACGTTGAAAAAAACAGAGAAGTTAAAGTTTTTTTTTTTTACATTCATTTCGCCACCATTCCTATGGCAGCTATAGGATATAGTGGTCCGATTTCGGTCGTTCCGACATATATACTGCGTGCTAAGGAAATAAGACTATGCTGAAAATTTCAGCTCGATAGCTCAAAAACTGAGAGACTAGATCGCGTAGAAACCGACAGACGGACAGACGGACATGGCTAGATCGACTCGGCTGGTGATGCTGATCAAGAATATATATACTTTATGGGGCTAATTAATTTTTTAGATTCTAGAGATCTTATTAAGATTATAGGGATGTCCTGGAGCCAAAAGCTTTTAGCGTTAAATTAAATGGACACAAATGGACACAGCTAAATCAAATGGTGTAATGTTGATATAATTTATGGGGTACCGCATATGAAAACTTAAGTCTAACATGGCGGAAAGTACAAGAAAATGTAGCGAACAATTGAGCAACTTTATAGTTATTATTAGTGCTCAATTCTGACTCACCTCTAATTGAGCTATTTGGAGCCTCAGGCGCTGCGTAATCTGTGTGTTGGTCGCCAATACCAGTGCTTCCCGTCGCTCTGCGGCCTCTGAAAGCTGGACCAACTGCTGCTCAAACTCGCTAGCCCGCCTAGTCTGCGCATTTAACTCCACGCGCGCATCCTGTAACTCGCGCTGCAGACGATCATTCTCCTGACGCAATGTGGACAGTTGCAGCGTTCCACCCACCTCCTGGGGCGGCGAGTCAATGGAATTGGAGGGTAGCCCAATAGCTACATCAGCCAGGCGTTGGGACGAATGAATTATAGATCCATCTGAGAGGAAATCAGGCAGCATTTTGACGGTCGGGCCAGCGGACGGATCGCCGAGCGGACCTGGGAGGGCGACAGCACTGGGCAGGCCCATGGACGCGAGGGCAGATGGCAAGAGACCCGCCGCGGCATTCGCTGCCTGCGCCGCGCCCAAGGGGGTGTTAGGGGGAGAGCTTAGCTGGACGTCCTGGCCAGCACACCAAGCGTCCGGCAGATGATCTTGCACGAAGTCCGGCAGAGTGGCCGCCGTTCCAGCGCCTCCACTAGCTCCAATAGCTGCCGCAATAGACGCATCTAAAGGCAGATCAAGCTTCATTTTAGAACCGGTAGATAGGACCAGTCGGTTGGGGCGCTGGTCCCGGTTTCCAGTCGGACGACGTCGCGGCGAGGAGGAGGGGCACGACACATGCGGCATCTCGTAGCTGGAGTAGGAGCGAGGTACATAACGCGTCCCAGAAGTGGGCTGGAGGTTGGAAGCGGCCGATGGGAAAATATCTGCGGGAAAACGAGTCCTATTTAATATTATATATTGTATATTGTAGGCAAACTTACCGTCATCTATCCGTTCGTCATAGAGCCTGCTGTTGCGAACCTGAGCCAAAGTCACGTGGTCGTCGTCGTCGTCGTTGTCCAGGGCGGTGTGTAACACTCCATGGCCTACTCCTATCCGCTGGTCTGGTCGCAAACGGTGTTGCGATCCACCTGCGTAAGCCGCATACTCAGCCAGACTCGCCTGCGAGTCAAATGAGCTGAATCGCGGGGAGCGTTTCATTTTTGAGGAGTTGCTTCCATTTACATCTGGGGTCTGCATATGGGAAGCCGAAGCCGATTGAGGCACTTTAGGCCGGGCTCCGGTGGATGTCTGCACCGCTGCTGACGCATCCACAGAAGTCACCGTGCTCGAAGGAGCGGTCACAGTGCCAGTGTTGCTGAGAAAGTGTTTAAAGGAGAACGAGGACGTAGAGGCAGCTCCTGTACCAGCGCCGCCCGTGGAGGCCCGCATGCTGGCGAAGTCCCCACTACTTCGGTCGTTGAGACAGAGATCCGCCACGAGATCGTTTACTCCCAGCGTAGTGGAGGCGGGATCTTTTAAGGACTCGGTCGCCGCAGTCAGGAGCCCTTGCTGTACGCCCTGTGGCAGTTGCTGCTCCTGCTGCTGCTGTGGGGTGGCCGTAGCCGTTTCGCTTGCGTTGCCGTTGTTCCCATTTGCCATTTAATTAAGAACGCTCTGGAGAGTGAGGAGCACTGGGCTGTTTCTGAGGCCGTAATTGCCTGCCCGGGTGTTGTCCTTTATAGGCGGTAAGGTAATATCCTAGCTGGCTATTCGACCTTCTGAATCCGTGCCTCCAGTGTTTACTTTCTCTATTGCAACGGAGTTATTTTCGCTTTTCACTTGGGCTTATTTATACAGTGTTGGGTATCCATGTAAGAGCATCCTTCATTTTGCAACACAGGCACAGGAATGTGGAGAAATTTATCGATTGGAGCGCCAATCGCCCAATTTAAAGCTACGTACTCACCAGCGCTAAAATTTAGCAACCAAATGAGTGCAAGCGAGAGACAAATACACTTTTTCGGCCACCATTGCGAAGACTCAGCCGATTTAAAATATCTAGCGCGATGTTCATTCTAGTATATTCTAGTATTTCTCTTGGCTCATCTGCGTACCGACCTTGCTAAGAGGGGCCGAAAAAGTGTATTTGTCTCTCGCTCGCACTCATTCGGTTGCTAAATTTTAGCGCTGGTGAGTACGTAGCTTTACCAAAAAAAGTATTTTAAAAAATCCATCACAGATCAGTGATCTTGTTCTGATGAACGCGGCCATTGCCTTAATATTATATTTCTGGTATTTTCAAAAAATTTACACTGTTTTTTATCGTTATCGTATGCGCGGTCACACTTGTTCCAGTGTTGCAAAGTTCGTGAAGTCCAGCCATAGTAAACAAAACGCGACGTTGGGTCCTCAATCCAATTAAACGCATTTTATTTTAATGCCAGAAAAGCAATCGGCAAAGAAAAACCACGTAACTTCCTGCCGCGCAACGCCATGAGCCAGGAATTCGAAGGAGAGCGGCTGCTTCGGATGCTACAGTATTCCATAATTGATACATAAAAAATTTGTGCGTAGAAAACAAACCGGTCGCGGCTCGTATATGTATATAACCACAGACACCAACGCACCCACGTACATGAACGGGGAAAAAGCGTCGCTGTGCATTTTGTATGACATTTCCACCGAGGCACCGTGTGTCCAAAAATATAGTGCTTACTTGCCATATTCATATTTATGCTTTGTTGGTCAGCAGCAGCAGGCGGCCATATGCGAGTGCTCTGTCCCTTTTCAGGCTGAGCCTCTGCGGCGGGGGTAACAGCGCACCCCGTATGAACTTGCCTGCGTGCGCGAAAGTGTGAGTGCGAATGTGTGCAGTGCAAGAGTGTAACGGTGGTGAACCGAAGCTAAAAGCTAAATCTGAAATGTTTGCTGTTCTCGTATTTTGAAACGCCTGTGCAAACAGACTAACAACATTCTTCCCTGCCCGTTTCCCTACATCTCTGCTGTCAACGTGTGTTCCACTTTTGATTCCAACCTCCGCACACAACGCGGCAGCGACGCCATCGCCTTCGCTCTGTCCTGATTTCCTCAACGCCAAGGCAAGTGCAACCAGGACCGTTTTTTCGGGGCGTATGCTCTGCCTTGTCCTGACGTTTGCGGGAGGGAGCTGATCGGTGGAACCTGAATATTTACATTATGTTCGGGAGCTGTGACAGGTAAGCACTGAAGAGTGTTCCAATTGGACATTCTATTATCCACTGCACTCTGCTGCGCTTCCAACGTGGAAACCAGTACTGTTTCGGTCATGGTCCCATTTATTTATTTCTCTCTGCCCCTTTCTCTCGTGGACTTATTGGCTGGCCTCTTCGCTTTTCCCCTTGCATTTCCACATGCGTCGGCCTTTGCCTTTCTTTCACCTTGCTCTGTGGTGAAATTGCAATAATAAACGCAAATCTTACTACATATAAAAATGTTTCAACTAAGAGCCTATGGCTGGTATTATATCTTTGTGCAAACGGTAAATGGATGT
Source organism: Drosophila lacteicornis (assembly GCA_008044355.1). Lineage (NCBI taxonomy): Eukaryota > Metazoa > Arthropoda > Insecta > Diptera > Drosophilidae > Drosophila > Drosophila lacteicornis. The sequence continues at coordinate 13,798 of VNKF01000338.1, forward strand.
AATAGGCAGAAGGATGCATCTCTGACCCCATAAAGTATAAATGCCTAATGAGACATTCGTACGCATTCAAAGTGAAAAAAAGCGAAACTTGTAGCTCTTGGTGAGGACAATGTTTTGTACTAAGGTTGGTTTCGGGACAAATTTCGTTTTCAAGATAATCGTGAAAAACTATGGCATTCGCAAGCGACTCAGACAGAAGTCACTTTCTCGAAAGCCAGTCAAACCTTTACGAAGATATTGATGCATTTAATTTTTAAATGTTACTTATTAATATTTCTTGATTATGTACTTTGTGCGACTCAAAAATATTGGGTAGTTTGTATACCCTTGCAGAGGGTATTACATTTTTGCCATGATATCTGCAACGCAGTGAAGGAGGCATCTCCGACCCCATAAAGTATATATATTCTTGATCAGCATCACCAGCCGAGTCGATCTAGCCATGTCCGTCTGTCTGTCTGTCGGTTTCTACGCGAACTAGTCTCTCAGTTTTTGAGCTATCTGGCAGTACGGAACGGCCGAAATCGGAGTACTATATCCTATAGCTGCCATAGGAATGATTTTGAGCTTCTCGTTTTTCAACGTATTTCTATAAATTTTAAGATATAGCCGTTTTTTATGGTTCTATTTTATGGTTTTAATTTCATTAAGATAATCGATCGATCGGTTGATTTATATGAAAATGTAACATTCTACAAGTAAAATGTAAAATTTACAAAATTCGATTTTTTTTTTAACTTTAGTCACAAATAAAAAAAAACTTTAAAAAAGTAAAACAAAAATAGGTGTATTTGTTTTTAATTAAATCTACATTTTCCTTTTGTTGCTTTTACTGATCTAAATTAGAGAAAAAATATATTTTAGTTTTATTAAAACAAATAAAACTGAAAAAATATATTTTAGTTTTGAACTTTTTGGCAAAAGTTGACATTCTGGAAAATTGTATATACACACCTGATCATATTAATAGGTACACATAGAAATTACTTAATTAAATACGGTTTTTTCATACTTAAAGTGCTGTCAACACTTTTTAGTTTTTGATTTTTTGTTGTTGTCAATGTCTGACTACACTGTGACAAAGAGTTGAAAGAGGCGATGCCCCGTATATTGAAGCTTTTCTATAAATTGTGATTCAACCGCACATTTCGCCTGATCATAATAATAGGTACAGTCTCCGTTTCTCATAAATATAGGGTGAATAATTTTGTAATTAGTGATTTTTTGGCAACTAAAGGTAAATTTCGTGCAGATACTGTCAATAAAAAGAGTTCAAAAATTTTTTTTTTTAGAAAAAATGGATCGAAATTGTCCTTGTACCAAAGAAGAAGCTCGATTGGTTCTTAGTCTCAAAAATGAAGGCAAATCTTTGCGAGCCATTGCCAAATAAATGAACAGGTCTCATAATTTTGTTAAAAATGCATTAGAAAGGAAACCAAGCCAGGAAACACGTGGAATGCCACAATAAACAACGGAAACCCCTGACCACTTCATAGTATCTTTGAGCAAATCGGACCCATTTAAGTCATCGGAGGCTATTGCAGCAGAAATAAGGTATTCAGTTAGTGCTCCAACTATCCGAAGACAACTACAAGATGCTAACCTACTAGGAAGAATTGCCAAAAAGGTTCCACTTATGCGCAAAAAATCAACATGAGGCAAACTTTAGCATTGGACTACAAAAGCTGATAAGGATGCATCGGGGAGAAAAAGTCGATAAACATTTTATGGAGCGATGAAAACAAGATAAATGGAAATGATTGGAAAAGGAATGTTCGACGCTCTAATGAAAAGAAATTTCATTCACAGTTTACAAAATAAACAGTCAAACATGGAGGTGGTAATATAATGGTATGGGGTTGCTTCTCCTGGTACGGCGTAGGTCCAATTTATCAGACTTACGATCAAAATGACGGCTGAAGAATAAAATCCATATTGGAAACAGTTATAGTACTGTGCTGTGGAAAATATATCACTCCGTTGGATATTTTAAAAAGACAATGATCCTAAGCAAACCTCAAGGCTTTTATCTTTATTTTTCGAGGACCAAAAAGTTGAAGTTCTGAAGTGGCCAAGCCAATCCCCCGACCTAAACCCCATAGAAAACTTGTGCGGAGACTTTAAAAAGAAATTGGCAAAGAATTTTTTTCAAATAACGTAAAAATATGGGATGGTGTCCCTAAATAGTGGTATGAGACATCAGTAGAAACCTGCCAGGCTTTTTTTAATAGTATGCCCAAAAGAATAGCAGTAGTGACCAAAAATTGAGGTGGATACACTGGAGACTAAGTTGGGAAATTCGAATTTAGCTAAAAAAAGAATCCAAAATGGAAATTAACCTTTTTTTTTCTCACCAACACATGAAATGTACCTATTATTATGATCAGACCGAAAACGTATCTAAGACAAAAAGTTATCTCCTTTCTGTTATATTATTATCCTATGATACAATGAAGTTTATTTTATTAAAAACAAATAGTTAAAAAAACAATGAGACAAAATTTAAAGTTTAAAATAATGAAGAAAACTTTTTCTGTTACCTCAAAGTCTAAGTTGATGTGTGTACCTATTAATATGATCAGGTGTGTACAATGTAAATAAAATGGTCTGATTTTAAGATTTTTGGTCATATAATCTTGACCATTTGGACACGAAAGTAACGTAATCACATTCTGATCATATTTTAAGGAAACATTTTTCTGGATTAAAGATTTTTTACATTTATCTTCTACTTTCAAGATTTTTGTTGTATAAAATAAGATCTTGAAACAAGAATATAAATGTTTGAATCAAGTCGAAAAAATTTAAAAACATTACTCACATTTCCGACGTCTTATTATACCCTTGCAGGGTATTATAATTTGATCAGAAGTTTGCATATATTCTTGATGATGCTGAATCACCAGCCGAATCGATTTAGCCATGTCCGTCTGTTCGTCTGTCCGTTGCTACTTAAACTAGTCTCTCAGCTATGTAAATGAAACTTTACAGATAGTCTTTCTATTGCAGCTATTATACATACATATGTATATGTCGGAACGGCCGAAATCGGACCGCTATATCTTATAGCTGCGATAGGAACTATAGGGCCAAAATTTAATTTTATATATGTACAATTTAAATTTCAGGCAAATCGGATTACTATATCTTATAGCTGCCAAAGGAACGATCGGCCTCATATATGTGATGGTAGTAAAAAAATAGGATTGAAAATTCCCATTTTCAGTATTTTCGGTATTACTTTAAGCGTTCATTTTAAGATTGTGAAAAATCTTAAATTAAATTAATGTTCTTCATGAAAAAAATTCTGATAAATCTTATTTTTAGAATTTTCGGTATTGTATTTAATTTACATAAGAATGCATAAAATTTGAAAAGGAGATTTTATTTTTCAATCAGTGTATATATTCTTGATTAGCCGAGTCGATTATGCCATGTCCGTCTGTCGGTCTTAACGTCCGTATGACTCAACAGATCTCAGAGACTATAAGAGCTATAGCCACCAAATTTGGGGACATCATTCTAATCCGTTGCACGCAAATCAAGTTTGTTTTAAAATTTTGCACGCCCACTTTCGCCCCCTAAATTCATAAAAACGTTTTATAAGCTATAGTCGTAAATTTTGGCGTAAAGTAAATAAATAAAACAATTTGACAAAAAAGAAAAAGATTTTTTTAAAAATAGAGAGCTTAAAAAGCGTGTGAGACGGGTACAGCATGATAGCATTGAATTCTTATTATTTAACGCAATCATTTTTTGGTACCTGGTATCTCACAGACGAGCTTACTCGACTGTAGCTTTCTTACTTGATTTATATGAAAATGTAAAGATGAAATGAATACTTGGTTATTTTTGAAATTTGAACAAAATGGATCGATTTTCAGTGATTAAAGAACAAACTGCAAGGCTATACAAACATCGGCTTACAGAAGTTAGCTTTCTTTCTTGTTTGGTATTAATTTGCTTGCGATTCTTATTGTAGAGTTATTATCTTACTCCCGTCTCACCTAATGTATCGTTCCCGTCTCTCATTGCATCAGCTCTTTTCTTGGATCCCGGATGAGCCCCCGGCATGATCACAACGCTAACTGTCAGGCCTAGAGAATTGGACAGTGTCCAGATGTCGTCTAGCAACGGTGGACTCAGTAATGCCACAAATGGCCGCAGCAGCAGTACCGGCAGCGCAAACATCAATCTCAACTTTAACAGGCAGGACCGAGCTGCTGGAGCGGAAACTGGGGCAACAGGGGTCATCACATCCTCATCAATTACACACAAAGCACTGCCGGAGCTAAAGACCCAAAGGAGCAACAGTGTTTGCACCGCTCACGATTCGATCTCCACTCTTCGTCGAATAGGGCTGCCAGAAAAACCTTCAGAAAAGCCATATAGCTATGCGGCCGCCCAGACCCGGTCCTTGAGCAAGTCGCCCAAGGAGGGCCACTTGGTATACAGTGAGGGACGGCTGCATTCGGGTCAGTTAGAGGCGCTAATCGCCCACATGGTGCCAACCCACGAGTACTATCCGGATAAGGGTTTTGTGTTTGCATTCCTTCTTAGCGCTCGGCTTTTCGTACGTCCTCACGAACTATTGGCCCAGATCTCGAATACCTGGGAGCAGCAGCAGCAAGACGTGGGGCCTGGTGTCGATACGGTGGACGATGTCGGACAGATACATGGACGCCCGCTGCTTCTTAGCATTAATTCCGCATCGCCACTGACACAGCGCAAGGGATCTGCGCTAACGGCCGCGCCTATCTCGGAGTTGGAGCCTAGACCACAGCAGCGGACGAATGTTCAGCGCTCCGCCCAGCATTGCATCCGGCTGCTTTCAGAATGGATAGAGATCTTTCCGTACGACTTCAGAGATGAGCGCCTGATGCAGCAGGTGCGAATTATGGCAAGAAAGTGTGTCTACATAGACAACTCTTTGGGAAAGCAGGTGTCCCGAATCCTGCAACTCCTCGTCTCCCGGCTGACTACACTGGAACAGTATGAGGAGTTCCTGCAGACCCTTAGCTCCGAGGAGGCGCAAAGTCAGCAGCAGCAGCAACAGCACCATCACAGCCATGGCCACCATCATCACTTGCAAAATGCCTTCCAGTCATTTCTGGGCAATTCGTCGAATGCCAACGGACCGGCAGGCGTCTCAGCTAACGCCACCCCCAATTCAACATCTAGTGGTTACACCTCCTCAGCCTCTGCGTCGAACTCTAGCTCCACAACGCCCCAGCCAGACGAAGTGTTCGGCATTATGGACATGTGTCCAAGCTGCGCCCACCTGGCGCATCAATTGACGGCCATTGAGCTGGAGCGCTTGTCGCACATCGGCCCAGAGGAGTTTGTTCAGGCTTTCGCGAAGGATTACCAGCCGCAGGGCAGCGACGTTGGCAAGGATATCAACATGAGTAAGGGTAGTGGGAGCGGTGGCGGTGGCGGTGGCGGTGGCGGTAACGGATCTTTAAACGACATGAAGAAGACACGCAACCTGGAGTCGTACGTGCAATGGTTCAATCGACTCAGCTACCTAACGGCTACTGAGGTTGTAAAGGTGGGTGCTAACATTGGCAACTCCCTGCCTAAGTAGGGATGAACAAGCCCATATAAAATATATTAAATGTATTCGTTCCAGTATCCGAAAAAGAAACAGAGAGTGCGGGTCATCGAGTATTGGATTGAGACAGCTCGAGAGTGCTTCAACATTGGCAACTTCAATAGTCTGATGGCCATAATAGCTGGTCTAAATCTGGCGCCCATAGGCAGACTCAAGAAGACGGTATGTTGTTCGACTTTAAAGCTTTAATTTGCTCTATTTTAAACCTCTTCGGACAGTGGGCCAAAGTGCAATCGGCCAAGTTCTCCGTGCTGGAACATCAAATGGATCCAACATCAAACTTTAACAGCTACCGGTCCACGCTCAAGGCTGCCATGTGGCGATCAGAGGGTGCCACAGAGGAACGCGAACGCATAATCATTCCATTCTTTAGTTTATTCGTTAAGGATCTGTACTTTTTGAATGAGGGCTGTTCAAATCGGTGAGTAGTGATGGCAATTCCTTCCAAAGATTCACTGATTCACTAATAAACGTGCCATTTTTGTCGTGCGCAGTCTGCCTAACAACCATATCAACTTCGAGAAGTGCTCCCAACTGGCCAAACAGGTGATGGAGTTCAATGAGTGGAAGAAGGTTAGCTGTCCCTTTGAGAAACTGAGCAATGTCATTGCCTATCTGCAACACAGCGCAGTACTCAATGAGAACACTCTTTCCATGGCCTCCTTTGAATGTGAGCCGCCAGAGAATACGGAGGAGAAAGACCGCTACAAGACGGTGAAGGCGGAGACAAAACAACAGTTGCTGCAGCAGCTGCAGGAGCAGCAGCAGCAGCTTCAGTCACAGTAACCACTATTTAGATGGTCGACTAAGCTACGCTTAAGTGCTTGCCATGATTATTTTTTCAATTAGATTCGTTAGCGTAAGTTTGTGCAAGAAATGAGAACAAATCTGAGGTGACAAATCGAGTGGCAGTGCTTAGTTCTTGGCTCCTTCCTGCAAAAGAAAAGCTTTTGAAGCTAAAGTCATATATTTAACAATACGGCTTACTTAGTATTTTTGTTTCTCAACTTCTTAATTTGGCTCGGCAGGTTCCAGGAAACTGAGCTTCGAAATGTTGCCAGAATTTTAAATTATTCAACTAGATTAGTATGCAAGTGGTGGCAGAGCACGAATGTACTTAAATCATTTTATTTTTAACAGCTAAGGAAAGCTAACTTAATTGTTTACGTGTAATTTTGGTACTATAAAAACAATTTTATGTCATAATTTATGTTCAAAAACATTTGACAACGCTGCCCGGGTGCGCGATATTCGTAAGTGACCAGTATTTATATCTATACATATATAATTATGTACACAATTTTATAGATAAATGAAATATTTTTAATGCTCTCCATAAATATGTACATCTGGGTATATTCCGACGGATAGTACGATGCATCAGCCCCGAGGCTTTTTGCATCAGTAACACTTAACACCTAACACCAAGTTAGCAGTCGCTGAGCAAAAACACTTTCTAATAAGATAAGGTAAAGTAAAAATGCAACAGGAACAAAAGAACATCTTAAACATCTTAAAAATCTTGAAAGAATGGCGCCTTTCACCATGAATGATATGCGATCGTGGAGGTTATCATAAATGATAATTACTATAAAGAAACTAAACACAACGTAATTGATTCAAAACTGCTTTCGAATAAACAAATGATCGAAAAAACATCTCATATGTATAAAAGTGTTTTCTTGGAATTCGAGTTATAGGTTCTAATCTAGTTCCGTGTGCCGGGTATTTTGCAGTCCAAGAACGCCATACTGTAATTTCGTTTTTACATATGTACATACTTAATTGACACCTTTGTTTAGATCAGAGTTGCGCACGAGACATAACGGAAAGAGTAATTGAGAGTAGACGACAAAAATCAACAGCAACCACTCGACGCGTCGCAGTCATGAGCTACCAAAAACGTACGAGCAAGGGAAATACACTGACAAAAATTGGATTTCAAACTCCAAACTCTCTATTTAGTCAGTCATTTTTGATGGTCTCGTGCCCGCCTCAAAAGAACGACTAAAGAACAAATCAAAACTTATTCACTCATTGCAGATGTGCACAATTCCCTTTAAAATTGTTTTTGTCATATGCGGCCGCACGCGTAGAATTTGTTTTTGTAATTTCGAGCGATCGTCGACAACCCTTTTCCCCCGCCTCTCTGGCGCCAAAATTTCAGTGGCATTGTTTTTGTAAAACTTAACGGATCGCTGAGCGCGAGAATCAACTGTTTGTTTCGACTTGCTGGCGCCTAAAACGGGAAGAGCAGCTGGCTGCTCCCAGAGAAAAGGCTTGCTCTTCCCTGGTTTAGATTAATTTTTTATTTACCTTAAACCGGAACTTATTGTTTAAAAGGCTAAAAATAACGTCAGCTGGGAAAAGCTGTTCCCATACAAACTTAATTTTTCGGAAATGTACTCATTCTAAAGTCGCTAGAGACATCGGCTAAATGAAAACATAACCACTGTGTCTACAGAGTTTGTATGTACATACATACATATATGAAAATGCTTGAGAGTGTGAGAAAGGCGACTACTATATTTCAAACAGAAAACGAGGACATACTACTGTGGGCAAAAAGTAAGGTGAATTTGTTTGTAAAGTGAAAATTCTTTATTTATTCTCCTGAATAAATTTCATCCCCTTCAAAGTAAAAATACACTTATGCCAACGTTTCTTCAAATCCTCGAAACAGGCCAAATAGTCCATTTCCGGTATAGCCATGAGCGCCAGAAGTCACACAGAGCCAAATCAGGAGAATACGGTGGTTGCGGAACGATATGCGTCGAATTCTTGGCGAAATGGTCACGAAGAACGAGTGCAGTGTGCGACAGTGCATTATGGTGATGCAAAAACCAAGAGTTGTTGGTCCATAATTCTGGTCTTTTTCGACGAATTGCTTCACGCAAACGACGTATAACGCTCAAATAATATTCCTTATTAACAGTTTCGCCAGGTGGAGGGAATTCATAGTGCACCACACCACGAAAATCGAAAAAAAAACTGTCACCATAACCTTGATTTTTGAACGACTTTGACGTGCTCTTTTCGGTCTGGCCTCGCCTTTAGCACGATATTCGCTTGATTGGTCTGCTGTTTCAGGGTCGTAAGCATAAATCCAAGTCTCATCGCCCGAGATTATGCATTTGAACTTGTCCACACACATCAACGCGATGACTTTTTTGCATGAAATTGAGCGATTTCGGTACCAAACGAGATTTGACTTTTCGTAGGCCCAAATGGTCTTTTAAAATGGTTTTCACAGATCCTTCAGATATTCCGATCATATTAGTAAGGTCTCTAACAGTCAACCGCCGATTTTTGAGCAATTCCTTCCTAATTCCTTCACTCCATTGACGTGTTGGTCATCTGTTGACGTCGATGGGCGTCCGGAGCGCTCCAAGTCATCAACACGTTGCCGACCCTCTTTGAAGTCTTTGTACCACTTATAAACATTTTTCTGGGACATGGTAGAATCACCAAAGGCCTTCCGCAACATCCTCAACGTTTACGCAGCCGAAATTTCATTCCGCAAACAAAATTTGATGGCACTTCTCTGCTCAATTAAATCAGACATTGTAAAATTCGACAATGGCACTCTTGATCGTTTGGTAAACACAAGCGTAAATATAGTACTGATACTGACATTGACATGAAATTACCGCCAGATGTCATCAACAGTCCGCCAACTCAAAAAAAAAACTAGTCCGCCATCTTAAGCCCGCGAGTTTTAAATTGCAAATTCACCTTACTTTTTGCCCACAGTAGTACAAAAGTGACGATCGCACATTACACTCAAAAATGTTCTGATACCACACTTTTACAAATATTTTAACTACCTCTTAATCGAAAGTTACAAAAGGGTTCTGATCGGTTTATCGTAGCAGATAATCAATTCTTCTATATAGAAGTCTTCTTGAGCACCACAGTCCCGGGGTTCATGGTCACTACATGGACTGCCATCCAGAATTAGTACATCACGATTGCGTTTTTACAAATTAAACCAAAATATTGTAGTCTCCTAAAAAGATAAAACAAATTGCGAAAATAACTTGGCTGACCTTTGACCTTAAAGTACACAAAATCCTGACGTGATGGAGAATTTTGGAGCACAGAGTCGTGTTCAGCAGGGTAAAATCTATAGAAATCACCTCCAACTGTTCTTGTAACTAAACAGGATTTATTGCTGTATTATGCCGATTCTTCAAAGAGCAGCTAAGGAACACTGACTGGAACTTTTTTGAAACCACTCAATCCTATCAATATGCACAGTGCCAGAAGGAGTTATAATTAATTATCTCATGGCTGTCATAGAAATGATCGAAGAATTTCTACATACAAATTATACCTTTGTGAGACCGTTTTGTCTAATGAGACATTATACCCGGTACCCATAGGGTACAAGGGTATTATCAGTTAGTGCCAATCGAGAATGAAGGTAACAGGCAGAAGGAGAAATCTCCAACCCTATAAAGTATATACTCTTGATAAGAGTCACCAGTCGAGTCGATTTAGTTATGTCAGTCTGTCTGTCCGTGTGAAACAACAGATCTAAGAGACTATAAGAGTTAGAGTTGCCAAACTTGGTGATAAACATTGGAATCTGCTGCACGCAGATCAAGTTTGTTTTAAAATTTGTACACGCCCACTTTCGACCCCGAAAACGGTAAAAAACTTTATATAAGCTATAGTCGTAATTTTTGGCTTAAAGTAAATAGATAAAATAAATAAGTAGGCATTTGCAAACGTTTTCTGAAAATTTGAGTAAAATCGGATGATAAACATGGAAGTTATCAAATAATAAAATTTCTGTGTAGGCTTCTTCTTCTGAGCGTCCACAAAAAAGTGTTGCGTGCTTCCGGGCCCAGTATTTATTCGTAATGCAAGCTGCACCCAGCTACAGAATTTGTCTTTTTTAAAGTTGCCCAAAATGTTCCTAGCATTTGACTTCTTTGAATGTTGCTCAACATGTTTTTAGCAACATTTGTCTTCATTTGTCAACATTTTGTTTTTTCCATGTCCGTGTGCTATTTAATTTCACGGCTAATGCTTTGTGTACCGGGTATCTCACAGTCGCACAGTAGCGCCTCTCGAACAAAAGCCGTTGCTAAAATCAAAAAAGTCGTAGTCGCAAAAACGATTTAATTTAATTTAATTAATTTAATTTCCATTAAAATCAATTTTAAGATTTTTTTTGTAGAACATATGAGCCTTCAAAGTCGAACTTTGTTTCCATTTTTGCATCATACAAAAAAAAAAAAGGGGGAAATTGGTTGACTTTCAGGTAATATTACACAAAAAATAGATTACCTAACCTCATGATTTTTACTTTAAATAACAGATACATTCATAAACTGTAAACTGACCCAAAAAAAAACAGAATTGGGTTTGGGCTTGTACAGGTAAATCGCTACCTGTCAGGGGTACATTTTTTTCACTTTTTTCTGGCTTAAGTAGTCTATATCTTTTTTGGCCGGGCTCGGCCCTCATACACACTACATACAAAACCTTCGTTGATCTTTTCTGGACCAGAATCAACTTACATCTGCTGCAGCACGCTGCAGCTGCGGAAATGCAATGCAATAAACTAAAAAAACTCAGGGTAAAATATACCAAAATACCGATTCAACACAATACATACCAAAAAATATACTAGCTGTAGCGCAAGCGGGTTAACCGCTTCAAACCCGCTCGCGCTATACTTTGAAATTGTTTGTTTCGTTTGTTTTGTATAACAAAACGTACCTATAAAATAGGTGTTTATGAAATTTGGTGTTTTTTATATTTATACCTGATAGTAGCTAAATTATACTTCCAAAGGAAACAATTAATTACTTTTTAAAGAAAACAGGTAGACGCTGAAATCACTTTTGTAGCTGACAAAATAGTTGTGGGTTATCCCAGGTAGGCAATACCTTACCTAAAAACTGCATAACATGAATTTAGGGCATATTTACAAAAAATCATAGGTATAACAGGTGTCTGGTTTAACTCTTTAATTGACCCAAAACCCAAAGGGTAATAAATCGGACTATATATTGCGCAATTTTAATATGCCCAGCATTAGTCTATCAGTGAAAGTTGACAAGACAGAATGCAAAGATCAATCGCGGAAAACTGATCGAAATCTTTCGGAACGCCCCAACCTATGGTGATTTCGAAGAAGACTGTTTTAGAGAGCTTGAACTTTGGTTTGGAGATTTAAGAAACAACTATGGA
>VNKF01000340.1:0-41973 GCA_008044355.1 Drosophila lacteicornis
CGAAAAACGAACAAGGGAAGACGAATCATTGTGCACCATGACAATGCGAGCTCTCACACATCGGCTCAAACCAGCGCCTTTTTGACTGGCCAAAACGTCGAATTGATGGGTCATCCGCCGTACAGTCCTGACTTGGCACCAAATGACTTCTTTTTATTCCCTCACATCAAGAAGAAAATGCGTGGTCAACGATTTTCGTCGCCAGAAGATGCTGTTGAAGCATTCAAAAACCATGTTTTTGAGGTGTGTCAATCAGAGTGGAAAAAGTGCTTCGAAAATTGGTTTGAGCGCATGCAAAAGTGTGTAAATCTTGATGGAGAATATTTTGAAAAACAATAAAACTATTTTCCTTAATAAATATTCGTATTTTCATTATTAGGCCAGAAATATATGTAGCAGCCCACGTAGTTGTTGGTGTTGTTGTTAGTTTTTAGTATTATTGCCGTCGCCTTGCGTTGCATTGCGTCTTTTGCCACGTCGACAACATTTGATGCCGATGTTGTTGCATATAATGAACGCTCTGCTTTTTTTTTGCCCCAACTGCCGCCCACTAAAACAACTTTTTTTCTTGCTATTTTTTGCTTTTTTTTGTACGGGAGTATAACAATTTTTTATGCCACAGATAGCGGAGGGGGAGGGTGCTAAAGCGAGTGCAAGCGAGAGGCGACACGAGAGGGAGACAACGTAAACACTTTTGACATTTTCCTTTTTTTTCACACCAGCTTGTGTCCTTAGTCCTGGCAGTGTGTGTGTGTGCACACCCTTTGTTGCCATTTTTGATGCGCTTTTCCAGTTGTGTGGGTGTGTGTGGTAATTTTTTTGAGTGTGCGTGATGTCACCCCAAAGGCCTCTCATTTTAGACGGTGAGATTTAACATTAGTTTCATATATTTATTTATTTATTTAATATATTAAGGTAAACAATTTAAAAAAGTTTAAAATCAACTATTTTCATGCCTAAAAGTAGGCAACACAATATTTATTTGGGAAGTTATGTTGAGAAAGATGTAAAATAAAATTAAGTAAAACTTTTATTCCAAAAGTCAACATTTTAATAGGATTTCTTTGGATTTCCCTTAAAACTACATATATTTTCCGAAATTATCCCAGAAAGTGGAGCTGACAGGACCTTTTTGTCTTGTCCCCTCTTTCCATTTAACAAGTGCGTTTCCTTGCAATGCATTTTCTTCGTTTTCCACACGCTCACTGGCTTTGCCATCCACAAAAGAAAAGCTTTCTCTCCCCCGAAGTTTGTGCGACTTTCAAATGACTTTTTGGTGCGTCAGTTTTGCTGGCTGCCCCTTGTCTATATATATACAGATATATGTATATATATAGTATATCGTATATATATCGAGTTGGCTGCAGCTTTTTGCGATTTGTTATGATAGCAAACCCCAACTCCGCTCCGCTCAGTTATGGTTTTCTGGTGCGAAAAGCGAAGTAAACTTTCGGCCTCGGACAAAACACAAGTTGGGAAATTCGATCTTACACGGATATACTTTTAAGGACTTCAAATCGAATTTGTTTACATTTTATTGAGTTTTTTGGGCATTGTTTTATATTATTTAGTAATATTTTTAGTTATTTTTATTACTATTTAAAACTAATAAGGAGAAAAACTGAATATTTTACTCCATATTTACCTTTTTCCGTTGAGAAACTCCCTTAAATATATTTAAAGAAATACTCATTGTATCGATATACCAAATTTCCTTTATTGAGAATATTTCTATGGAATTTTCCCCATCAAGCATCGTTGGGTTTTTGCATTCATTAAGCGACCAACTCATGTGTGCACGATTTCTAATTAAAAATTGCAAAAATATTCAACAGGAGATATAGGTAGAATCCCTGGAAAAAAGGAGGAAAAAATGGCAGCCATATCTCAGATTTTTCTTCTCACTAACTATTTCACTCTTTCAGTATCTTTTTGGCTGTGTGTGAGTAAATAAGCGAAACAAAATGTTGAGTGCTTGCAGAGGACGAAGTATAAAAAATGAAGCAATCAGTGCAGGAGTATGTGAAAAAGGGGGTTTTCCGGGGGGTTTTCAGCCGTTTTTTTTTTTCTCTTTCTCGGGGAGGTGGGGCTTATAGTTTCTGAAAAGGCAATCATAGGGATACCAGCTACACATCAATAAATGAAGGAGTCGAGCTCGATACTCCTTCCACCCATTTTTAGCTAATACAGTGAGGGCTCGAGGAAAGGGAAATATGTTTTGGAAGAAAATTATATGTTTTCGGAGGTCTAAACTACTTTTAAATTAATTTTTTAGCTTGCAATTTCTGTTCAAGTCAAGAATGGACACCAATTTGCAAGATCGGGGCTCAAAAACCCACATCAAACTCATCAGTCAACCTCTCGGGCTTGCGTAAGTTTTGTTTTTGTAATCCTCAGCCCTCGAAGCTCGTGCCTGGTTTACTGTAACCAGAGTAACCTGTATATTTTTGCAGTGCTCTGCCTCCTTCAACAATTTTTTAATTTGTTTTTCTCTTTCTCTTAACATCGTCGCCTCTCTTTCGGCATGCCCAGGCAAGATGTCCATCTCGCTCCTTCTTGCTGAATAGTTTCAGCCAGTTCTGCTCTTTCTTTCCCTACTATGTCTATTTTTTCACATATTTTTTGTTAGTTTCTTCTTCGTTTTTTTTTTTTATTCAATAATTTCTACGATTTGTTCGTGCTGCAAATTTTTGCGGGGGCCTCTTAGCCCCCCAGACCCCAACCCGGCTACTTTGCATATGTGTTTGTGTGTTTCTGCAGCACACAGAAAAGCCCCATACCCCCCAACCCCCCAAAAAAAGAAGCCAGGATGCGATGTATGTGTTTATTGAAGCGTAGCCATTGATTGGCAGGACATCTGCACACGGCATTCATTTTGAAGAGTCGACTTCGGGTGCCAGCCCCTTGATTTTCCCCATCCCCATCCCCATCACCGCCCATCATTGATTGCCGCCGCCTCTGGCTTTTTCCCCCCTCTTTTTGGGTGTTGCGTGCTTGTGTGCAAACAAGAGAAAATTTATTTGTTTGCCTGCCAAAATGATTTCCATTTGTTTAAATTAATTAATAGTTTTCAGCGGCAAAAAACGGGGGGTTTTTTAAAGGGAAAATATCCTAGGAAACAATCGAAAAATATCAACAAACAAACGATATTGTTTTTAGAAAGTAGAAAAGGATTTCAGACAAGACAGGCGGAGGTCCCGACTAATAATTATTTAAATAATTTCTTCCTTAAAATATAAAATCTAATTCCTAAGCATTTATTCCAAAATAATCTATAGAACTTGTACAGGTTTTATTTCTACAAAAATTTTATATCAAATCCTTGTCTTTCTTTATTTTATTATAAACCTTTTCCTATTAATTTTTATCCCACAAAATCCTGAAACTTTCCTTAAACTTCTTTGCTTTTCTTTTACTTAAAAAAAACTTCTCCTGATTCCGGATTCCATTATCCCATAATTTCGCTTTTCTTTTCTTTTATTTTCTTTTATTTTCCTCTCCTTCGTTGGCTCCTTTGCCGACTTCAATTTGACCTTGAGCAGGTTGTGTTTAATTCATTTAATGACCTCGTACAAAGCGATTCATGGGTTCACCTCAATGATCTGTCCCATAATCGGGATGAGCGCGCTCTTAGCCACCCCGAGACGTCGTCTTAGCCCTTCGCCACCTTCTGACGGCTCTTGCGTTCTTGGCTCTTTGGTTTTTCGGTTTTGGCTCTGGTGGTTGAGGGAAATAAAGACGAAACGAGGGCATTATGGCATTATTTATGGCGAAAACTGCGCCACAGTCCGGATGCGCCACCCACTGCTCCTCAGGCCACCTTTTGCCAGCCCTAAGCTTTTCCCACATTTCCCCCGACTTTTCCCCCGTTTTCGGGGTGCGTGCAGCGCTTTTGAGCAAAGTAAAAGGAAATGCCAGTAAAATGTAATGTATTAAATTGTTTTGGCTGAAACCAAAGCATAAATATGAGGCGAGGGGGGGCCCAAAAGGAAGAACACACACACACACACACTGAGGCAGAAAAAATAAGGGAGGAACTACCCTTAGCCAGGCCAAAATGCGTTGCGGTAGGTCAGGACACAGGACTCAGGACTCTGCTGTTATTTCTCATTTTCGTGCTCTTACTTTACCTTATTTCCCATTTTCTTTTCGCCATGATTTTTATATACGTTTCATTTTGGGTCTTGGGTTGTTTTTATTCGGTTTTTTTCGGTGCTTATTTGGGGTAGGTCGCGTGGCGGCAGGGTGGCCATCGCTTCACGCCCTTAGACGCTTGCCTTTCGCCTAATGGCAACGCAATTTCCGCCCGAAACTGTTTTAAAACTCTGCTGCGCCTACAAAACCTCGAGCAAAGGCACTGGAAATAATTTCGTACTAATTTTGAGAGCCTAATGAGACTGGAATTACTTTAAAAATGTATTAATAAAAAATAATGGTAATTAAATTAATGAAATAAATGCCAATAAAGTAATTTAATCACAGTTTATTATTAGAAAAAGGGCTGTGGATTTTAAATCAATGGAAATGGCGCCCAAAGGTATGCTAAGAAATGTTATAAGGATTTTGTAAGACCTAAGACATTTTATTGCATACTTTTGGGTGTACACTTACAATATGTAATTACTTTTTGTCTATTTAGGAGTTCCTCTCTCTATGTAATCATTAGTTCAAGCTAATAAAATTATATTTTGTTTTAAAATATTTTGTTATCCTTTGTGTAAGATTATTTTAAAATTAAAAATATGTTTCATAAAATCTAAAATTCTTTCTGAGTTCCATTTTATATGAATTGTGTTGTCTTCTTTTTCCTTAGTGATTTCCCAATGAAAATATTACTCTATTTTAATTTATTTGTGTATGTGAGATTATTTTAAAATTAAGAATAATTTATCTAAAATCTAAATTTCTTTTTCAGTTCGATTTTATATGAATTGTGTTGTCTTCTTTTTTCTTTAGTGATTCGCCAATATAAATATGACACTATCTTAATTTATTTAAATAGCTATTACTAAGATTAAATGATTTCTGTGGCAAATATGACTATTTCTAAGCACATTTACAAGCTTACTCTTGCTACTTTTCAGTGCAATCGGCGCCATTTTGTTTCTGGCACTGCAGCCCCGACAAGTTTCAAGATGCACGGCGCAGAAAAACGCCCTTCGACCCACCGAACAGCGAGCGCCGAGCACCATAGCCGTAGCCACCCCCTGCGATGTCGGGGTACAAATGACATGCATGCAATGCTCATTCCAGTCTCCATTCGCCGTTCTCCATTCTGCCGCTCGCATTCGCATTCTTATAGCACCCCGCACCCAAAATGGTCACCTCGCAAATGGCAGTTGCATTCGGAATCAGCCGAGAACGCGGGTGGAAAATCGCCCAACAGTGATGACAATAGAAAAGCGCTAAAATAAATTATAGAATTTATTAATAGAATAGATTATTAAATATGTAATAAATAAATAATATTTAATTACATATTTTTTCAATGTTTACATTATTTTTAAATATTTTAAATATTATTTCGATATAATTATACATTGAATGCCTAAAAGAAAAGGCTTCTGACCAACCTTAGAACAAACTTGAGGGCTCATAAATTTATACTTGGGAATTTTAAAGCCATTAAGTGGGAGCTTTGAATTTTTTCAGCTATCGAACTCTGTTCGAAATTCTCAATAATTTCTCTGATTAAATTTTACATAGAAACCTCCCTGAGCTCTAGAGCTAATACAAACACAAAATAGACCTAAAAAAATTCTACAGAGATTCAACAGAGAGTTTATAGCGTTATTCCTGTTTTTTCCGCCTTTGGGATTCCAACCTAATGAAGAGTGTTAACTAAAAGGACAAATTGACAGCACTGGCAGCCGGCAGCCAGGCATAGTGGCCTGGGGGGGAAAGGACTCCTCCACACTCCTTTGGGCCAGACCATCAGGGCACCACGTGCTTCTAACGGCGCCGGCAGTCGACGCCTACATGTCGGAAATGTTGGCATGTCGTTGTTGTATTTCTGCTCTAATATCCTTTATAGCAAAAGTGCTTGACGTAAATTGACTTGTTTTTACTTTTGACTTTTAAGGCGAACGCCACTCCGCCGCTCCACCGCCCCTTTGTTTGTTTGTTTGTTTGTTTGTTGTTGTTGTGGTTGCAATTTGGGTACACAGGATGTGCAGGATATACGGGGATATGCCACATATGTATATATGTGTGCATATCTAGATGCATACGGGTGTATGCACATTTCCACACACAAATGCACAAACAAGACGAAAACGAGGCGCACAGGAAGGCCGTTTAATATTTATTTTATCCATGTTGTCCCGATGAAGGACTGGCATTTTCCTATGTTACAAGGAACACGGCCCTGGGATTGGTATTTTCCTGGCAGGGGGGTTTGGCGGAGGGTGGCAGGGTGGCAGGTGCCTATTGCAGGTGCGAAAATATCCTGTAAATGGATACAAACACACAGATGCGAATGAATAGCGAAGAGATGTGAGTGCTTCTTCGAGGATGAGATGGCTAATAATAAATAAAGTACACAGGGAACTCAAGTGGAATTAAAGTTAATAAATATTTAAAAAATACCTTAAGTCCCAACATTAATTTAAAATTAATGTAAATATTATTCAAGGGTTGTACTTCACTTCACACCACGATATACTTTTAAAACTAAGCTTTATATAATTTGTAATAGAAAACATTTGTTTAAGGCCTTAAATATAGTTTCAATAATTCCTAAAAATCCCTATGGAAAAGGCTCCTTTAAAAAATGTTTAAAAAATCATAAGAAAAAGTTAATTACCTTCAACTAGCTGCAATTTGCAGATGATCTTAATTGAAGGCGCGCGTTGTACTCGATGAGAAAATGCTGGGCGAAAATCTCAACACTTCAAGTGGCTGATATACACTGTAATAAGCTCGAAAAATATATTAAACAAGGTATGAAAAAAATAAAATAGAAAATCAAAGGAAGCTGATAAATAAATGTGGAAGAAACCATTATTAAAATTTGAACAGACTTTGTCTTAGAAAATAAGTTCAATAAATATATAAGTAAATGTTATTCTTTCCCCTCCTTATTTTTAATCTTCCCCTTATTCCCCTGCCTTTTTCCACATTTTTCTCTCAGTAATTTCCTACTACGGCTGCTGTTACTGCTGTTGTTTTTTTATTATATTTTTTTTCTTTGCCGCTTGCAGTTTACACGTTTTAAGTTAACAACTACAGCAACTACAGCCTATCGGCCAGCACCATCAATTGACCTTTCGCATTGGGCAGTCGTGCCCCCTTCCTCTCCTCCCCTGCCTTTCATCGGGGGCCAAGTGCTCCAAATAAAATACGCTGCCCAAAGGCCCCAGACTCCAGACTTCCAAGTCCGAGTTCGAATCCAGGAGGCTTATCTTCTTAGCAGGCTGCCGACGTGCCGGGGAAAATCTTTGGGGGCTGGGAAAATGCACCAAGTGCCTTGCTCTTCCCTCGGGCTGCCCCTCTGGGTCCAGTCTTGGGTTTTCTTTATTTCTTTCTTTTTTTAAGACTTGAAGTAAGGTTCTCCTGCAAAAATGCAATAAAGTGCGCATAAATTTACGCGCGAAATCAATCTGGTAGGTTGGAAATTAACCAAAACAAGTATGGGAAGTGAGGCCAGGTGGTCAGGAGAGGTCTGAAATACTCTAAATATTATATATAAAATATTAAAGCAAATAGGAAACATTAAAGTATAGGTGTAACTTGTCTTTACACATTTATCTTAATTATAAACTGATATATATAGGTTTAGATTGAATTTTAGCTTGCATATACTCTCCTTATTATTTTGTTGGCTTCAATATTAAATGATTAAAACACTTAATTGTTTTTCCTATTTTTCTTAATTATTTTCTCCATTTATCCAGAATCTTTTAACATTTTCGATACCCTCCGATAGAGTATTGAAAGCCAGCGAGTAGAGGTGGGTCTGGCTCCTCATCAAATCGCATTTTAATAGCTGGCTGGCATAGCGTTGGTCAGCTTTTTCGCCTTACCCTTTGGCCCCTTAAGTGTGAAATTTAACCAAGCTACTCGGAAGGCGGCAGAAGCCTCAAGGCAATACCGAAAAACCTGACCATAGCCGCTCGGAAAATGGCCAGGAAAATGTTAAGAAAAGCGAGCGAGTAATTGTAGTGGCTCATAACGACTTGAAGAGCTGCCAACTTGAACTGATTTAATTAGGGATACGAAGTGCTCTCCCCCTGCCTTCCTTGGGGGATATCGATAATTGTTCATTAGCCGCTGATTGCCGATGATGAAATTGTTTGGAGGGAGGACAATAAGAAGGTCTTTTTTTAATATATAGATAACAATAAATCTGTGTTAATTATATTGAAATAAATTGTTTTTTTCTAGGGAAAAACTTATGCTAGATGGTAAAAGGTTTTGTAAATTAATTCTGGATCATTTCTAAAATATTATAAATTGTTTCTTTAATGGTAAATGGTAAAGGGTTTTGTAAATAAAATCAGGTTAGTTAATATTTATAATAATATAATATTTAATATATTTACAAATACATTTTTAATTAGTTTACACATCATGTTAACTTTGTTTTTAGCTTACTGGCTCTTGGAGGTTTTTTAGGTATATAAAAAATATAAATAAAATAATACCAAATTCTTCACTAAATGAAGCCAGCATATCTCTATTATTTACCTGATTTTTCTTTTGTTTTAGCCTGGCCCTTTGCCCCTTTTTCCCTGCCCCAATCACCATTAATAACAATTAATTTGTATTTATGGCTGGGCATTCCTGGCGCACAGGGTGCCCCTGGCAAGATGCAATTGCACAAGTTTATCCTTGTAATCCCCACATTAGTCTGTCCTTCTCTCTCCCCCCTCTCTCTTCTTCTTCTCCTCTCTTCTGGCCCTCCTATCTTATCGTCTTTTTCCCGCATCTTACGGCTTCTCTTTACGTTTTCCCTTTTCTATTTTGGCTGCCCTTTTTTTTCGGTCTTAGCAAATTACCTTCACGAGCCAAAAAGGAGCTGGGAGGATACTGACAAACCACATGCGATTACCCCAGGGGGAGGGGAGGGGAGGGCGTGGTTTTCCGGGGAAGAGGGGAAAAGGCATGCGGGGGCGACTAACAAATCGCTGGAAATATGCGATGCGTGTGTCGTTTGGCTGTGAAAAGCGGGAAAATGCAACGGGGGAAGAAAGTGCAGGCAGCAGCCAAGGTACCGCCAGTCCCCAAAAATAGTACAGTGGAGATTCTAAGGAAGGAACTTTATTTATTTACAAAAATTGAATAAGGAAATATTTTTATTAATTGAAAAAACCCGGGAAGACTAGCTGTTCTTCAAAATTTTGATCTCTGCTTTGAATTTCTTTGCTTTAAATTTTTTTTTTGGAAAATAGCCACCTTCCTCTTCAGCATTTTTTTGCTTAACCTTCTCTTGCCTCCAAAATGTTTATAAATTTATTTTTCATAGGAAAAATGTAAACAATATAAAAAAAAAAAAAATTACTACTCCTTCGCTTTTATCGCTATTATTGCTATAGAATTCTCTACGAGATTTAGCTGAAAGTTGGTGGTAATCACGCAAAATGCAGAAAATAAACTGTATATCAGGAAAATGTGGATTTCCTCTTCCAAATTTTAACTAGAAAAATTACATAAAGCCTTCTATATCTTCCTTTCATAAAAGAATAAACAAAAAATATTAATTGGTCCCAATAATATTATTTAAAAATTCTTTAAACAAAAGAATAACAAAACAAAATAACAAAACTATTTTTCTAAAATATTTTAACCCCACTAAATACATTTTAAAAACATATATTTACTTATTAACCTTAAAGTAACATATTCACTGTACCCTTATACGTATCATATCCTTTTTAGAGCAGAAAACTCAGCTCAAGGCGCCTGCAACACGAGAAACGAAAAAAAAAAACAAAAATAAGTTGGCGGCGTCGGCGGGCAAACAAGTAAAAATCGCATGCAATTTGAAGAAAAATATGCGAGAAGTAAACTTTTGAAACGACGCATTTTTCCAGCTTTTCCGTCCGCTTTTCCTCTACCACTTGCCCCGCTTTCCCGCGCTCTCCCCAACCCCGCCCGTCTTTCTGGATGCTCATCATAGCCATGAAATGTGCAAGTGCGTTAGCCCCAAAACCAATTTTCAGTAATGACTGCATTTTGCCGTCGTCTCAGCTTTTGCCAGGCCACCCTCGAGGGGGGGTGCAAGCAAGGAGGACACCCCCCGATGTTGTCGGTTTAAATGCACAAAAGCGCGCCAAAGGACATGCCAAGGACAAACGTTAGTTGAACCGAGGGAGGGTCGGTGGGTGGCTGGGTGGGTGGGTGTTGTAGGTGGCGCCTTGCGTAATTTGCTGCGGCAATGGCGGCAAAACACATCGCAAAATGGCGACAGATCCAAAAGGGAGTTCCCCGCTAGTCCGCCCTCCCCCTCCCCCTCCCCAGTGGGACTCCCATTCGCCTTTGCGGGTTTTACAATTTTAAGATTTATTTACGTGCTTCGGGGAGTTTTCCAACCCCGGATAAATGCATGCGTTTGTTGGCCGAGACGCGCCAAAAAGTTTCCACTCCCCCCCCTTGGCGATTTTCCCGCCTTCTCTACGCCAGCTGCATACGAAATGGTGGAAAATGCGGGTGGCAACCCTGGCAGCCCCGTCAGCCAGCCAGCCAGGGTTGCCATGTGCGTGTGTGTGTGTGTGTGTGTTGCTCTGTGTGCAAAAGTCAGCCTGTGACCTGTTTGTCCTCTAAAGTGAAATATTTTGCAGCAGGCGAAATGCAATTTTCTATGTGTTGTGTGTGGGCAGAAACACACACTAGTACACACACTAACACACTTACACACAGGCAGTGGAAAAGCTGAAAGGGCCAGTTTTCAGGAAAATGAGAGCGTGACACGCGTTAAATATCGAATATAAGCTTAGCAGGGGTGCCCCAGAAATATTCCTTCAAAGCCCAAGACTGCCTCATGGATTTTATTATATATTTTTATTAACAACTAATTAATAAGCTAATGTATTTTAAATTTAAATTAGATTTTAAGGTCTTTGTTTTATATTATTAAACCCCTAGCGATTTAAGACCACCCTAAAATGCTCCCATAAGTATGCCATAGAATAGTTAATGCCTGAAATTTAATGCCAAAAATGTTTCTTATTTATTTTTAATATATATTCTTCACTCCTGTACTTTTTACTGGTATTTTAGGGTTAAGTACCTTGCTTTTTCTTACATAACTTTGCCATCTCTAACGGCGTTATCCTTCTGAACTATCGGCTATTCGACCATTGCGTAAGATGTCGCTGGAGCGTCATTTAATGCGCCGCCAGTTGTCTTAGCAGCCGGTGGTTCGTTGGCCAGAACAGGGGGGCGGGGTCGGCCAGGGGCGGCGGAGGAGGGATGACAGTAAGGGGAGCTGGAGACGTCGCTGGCATATTTCATTTTCCAGCTACTTTTTTGCCGCTTCATTTGACAGGGAATGCGAGAGGGAAGCCAGCACTTGGAGAAAGATGAAGACTCAAAAAATCCAAAAGGGCTCAAAAATTTTCTAAAAATTCTAAATTATAAGCCTCAGAAGATTGTATAAATGATTTTACTGAGAAATATTGATTTAATGATATCCTAAACTAGAGACTACATTAATAAAATGTCTCTAAAAAATCAAAGGCAATAATTAAGTGAATATATAGTACAGAAATTGTTAAAATTATTTACCAGATTTTTTTTTGATTTTTAAAGCCTGAATTTAGACTTAAAACAGAAAGATAATAAATGTTTATTAAATATATACTACAGTATAAATAGTATTTTATTTAAATTTTTAATTTTAAGTTAGTTATTCCAGTTTTAATTTTATTGAAATATTTATTTTGATAAATACATTAAACTTTGGGTCACATGACTTCCTTTTTATGGACCTGTTTCTTCTAGTGTCCAAAAGAGGCAAAACGAGGGTGCCCAGAGTTTGGGGCAGTGTAGGTGCAATGGGATCTCCATCATAATCTTGCCTGGGCCCCCCTCGGCCGCCGCCCCTGCCTCCTGTTTGCTGCTGCTGCTGCTCTAAAAACGCAGAATGTATTTGAAATGTTTCAGCATTGATAAATAGTTTTGCGCTGTCCTGCGGGGATGCAGTCAGCTCTTCAGCTTCCTCCCTCCGAATTTTCCTCAGATTTCCCAATGTGTGTGTGTGTGTGTGTGTGTGGGTTGGCTTTCGAAATTAGGAAAATTAATGTGGGAAAATGCTGTGCCCCAAAGTGAAGCGAAGGAGGCAACAAACGCATTTCATATATCAAACCGACAAAATGGAAGGAAGCAAAAAAAAAAAATTGAGAAAAGGCTGTGGGGAATTTATTTCTGGCATTGATTTTCCACTCAGCTATTTCTTTTATTGAAATTTTGCCGAAAGGAAGCCAAATAAAATCATAAATTTGCCTCTCTATCTGTCTATTACTTTTTTTTTTTTCTGGCCCTAAAAACCATATTTATGGCTGAGAGAAGTTATTTGGGCTTGTAGTTGGACTACGGAAATGATAACGAGAAATAACAGGAAGAATTTGTAGGAAATATTTTTCAATAGAGATGGTTAACTTGGTTATTTTGTAGGAAAAATTTAATTAGAGCAAGGAGAGTATGTAAAAGGTAATAAAAATGAGTATAAATGATTTGTAAAGACTGTTCTGTACCATGGCTGTTAAAGAAGTGGCTGGATTAACTAGTTTAGTTAGTTAATATAATTTAAAAAAAATATTTGGTAAGTAAAAGAAATTAATCTGCTAATATTTAAAACATTTTCCCATGGGGAAACTTTATTTTAAAAATTATCAAAGCCCTTTCTGCCAATTTTAACCCATTTTAAGCACAATTATAACCACAACAATTTTATTTACACTTAACCATTTACATTTTAGCTCCGTTTGTCCCCCAATTTAGGTCAATTAGTGTCCCTTTTAATTCCCTTGGGGGCATCTATCTCTTTAGGCTTGACAGGTTGTCTTCTCGTTTTTATTTTAATTTTATTTTCTTTTTTTGTTGGCCTGACCCGCCTGTCATATCAAATAATTGCTCGCACCTCAACACCGACACCGGCAATAAAACACATTTAAAACTGGGGAATTATAAAAGAAGGAAAAGGAGAGTTACAAGAAATGTCTCGGGTTCGGTTTCGGGTTACGAGAACGAGAAAAATTGTAAGCAATTTGCACGCGAGGCGATAAAAATCATCTTAAACGTGCGATTAATGTCAATTTTATCAATAAAATTATAAATAAAGACATGAAAACGAGCCGAGTGCGAGATAAGCGCGAATGAAATGCGAACGCCGAGTCACAACAAGACCAGACACTGGGGCAACACCAACAGCAACAGCAACAGCAACAACAACAGCAACTGTTGCAACAATAACAACAAAAACAACAATAAGAAAAACAACAACAACCAGCTAGCAACAACATGAAGCCAGCGGAACAGCAGGCAAATTATGGAGTGTGTGGCTTGCAGCTCACGTTGCATGAGGCACTAACCAAAGGCGACGCATTCGAGCTGGGAAATTCGAAGTTTAAAATACTCTGAATTTAATTTTAGATAAATAAATTTATATTTATTAAATAGAATATAGTTAGATGTAAAAATAAGTAATAAAACAATATATAAAACCATGGAAACACTTATTTTAGGATCATATTGTAGGATAAAATTAAAATACATTTAAAATCTTGAATGAGAAATAAAGAAAACCTTAAAATATCAATATTAAAATGAAAATAAGGTATTGGCTTAATTTTTAGGGTTTTTTCTATTTAAATGATGTATTTATTGTTTTTGTTACAACTTAATTTGCAAAAAGAATTTATTACCGATTTCTATCAATTTGTCTTGCTGAAATTTTAATTTTGAATATTGTTTTAATAATATAGATGAGAAATATGTTAAATATTATATTAAAAAGGTGCAAATAAAATTTATAAAAATGTATGGCTGATTTCTATGAATTTTTCTTGCTGAAAATACAATTTTTAATATAGTTTTAATAATATATATGATTTATATATTAAATACAATATTAATAAGGTGCAAATAAAATTTATAAAAATTTATGACCGATTTCAATCAATTTTTTTGCTCCAAATCAAATTTGTAATATAGTTTAAATAATAGATAAGAGAAACATATTAAATATAATATTTATAAGCTGCAAATAGATGCAAGTTCAGCCCAAATCAAATTCAAAATACCTCTAGCAAGGGTATCCCAAACTAAAACGCAGCTGGGCCGGCTGGCTGGCTGGATGGCTGCTGCTGCTGCTGGCCTTAATCCTGGGGAGATAAACCCGGCGAAAAGGGGACCGAGGTGGAGGCCCAGTTGGAGTGGAGGGCAGTTGATGCAAATGCGCAGCTGCCACATGCTCGGCGCAGCTCAGCTCAAGCCCAACTCCGATCGGTCCAGAAGCAGAATGCCAGTTGCAGCATTGCGGGTGTTAGAGAGTTTGAAGAAAAAAAAAAAACGCAAAATAAAAAACATACGAAAAGGGGTCGAGAAGAGTGCCAATTCGGCTGAAATTTATTTCATTTCATTCAGCAGGCTAAGCACAGTGAGCACTGTGGTAAATATAAGGTTTAAAGGTAAGTTTCTAAAGTAGATATTTAATTTTTCATGAAAAAAGAAAGCCAATAAAATAATGGAAATAAGTAAATAAATACAAATAAACCCAAGAAAGCGAATTAAATTATTGTTTTTAAATCAAAACCATAATTTAAACGTTAAATTGCTCAAGGAAAAACTGTTTTCTTCAGACTTTAAAAATCTGAACAAATTCCAACAAGAAAATTCTACTATCTGTAAAATATTAAAAATTAAAATTAAGAAACAAACCCAATAAATAAATAATATATATTTAATATAATATATATTAATAATAACTGTAGGCCATATTTAAAAATATAAATACATTGTTATATTTCTATCTCAATAAAAATAATCATAGCATACTTTTAAAGTCACCTGTTGGCGTTTTCAAGGCTCTGGTTGCTCTTTGGCGATCTTTTTTGAACTCAAATAATATTTTAGAAGTTCCAAATAATTTTTTGATTAATTTTCAACCCTTAATTTACAATTTAGGCCCACTGTCCCCCGATCGAGGCGTTCGCATTTCCCACGCCAACTGCCAAATGGGCAAATGGGCGAGTTCAAAGCGTTTTGTGCCCGGCCAAGATTCCGCCTCCAATTACACAAAAGATTGCTGAGAACTCACAAACGCCGAACAGAATCCAAGTCGGACCAATTTTCCAGTGAAAAGTGCAACGTGTCAGTTGAGTGGGAAAAACGAAACAAGAAGTGGCAAAGCAACAGAAAACAAAGAAAACCAAAAACAAACCGCGAAAATTGAAAACGGCTGCTCCAATTGCAGACCGATGACGTCAATTCTGAAATTGGTAGAGAAGGCAGCCAGGGGAAGGGAGTCGGAGACTTTTAAATACAAAACAGAAAAAAAAAAAAGGAAACCAGCCACTTGTTGCCAAACAAGAAAACAAAAATTACACTCGCATGCCAAAATGCCTTTTTCCTGCGATTCGTAATTTCCGCGATTTGCATAAACTGTGCGATTTCGGCCTCAAATTATGCCTACACAAGAAATCCATCCATCCGCTCCCCATTTTGTGTGTGTGCCTGAATTTTTTCTCTGCAGCAAGTATTTTATTTTTTTCCTTCCTTTGTCGGCATGGCGTTAGTCGTCGTTGAAGCGCGCAAAATTTTCTTAATGAGCTACAAACAATGCTCGTAAAAAAGAACGTCTCGGGGCCCAAAAGCAGAGGCAGGCCAAATTAATCGTCGGGGAGCATGCGATGCTAATTTGTTATTGTTATGGTTATTGGTGTAACTAGTTTGTCCCGAGTCCGGAGTCCGTAGTCCCTAGTCAAGTCCAAGTCCAAGTCCAAGTCCAGGTACAAGTCAGAGCAGCAGTTTCCCTCGAATTCCTAGAGTTCCCAGCCAGAAGTGTCCTTGCAAGGTGGGGTGTAAAGTTGATGAAGGATATTTGTGTTACAGCTTTGTAGGTGTTTTCATTGCAATATATCTCAATCTTAACTGAGAATTTAATATGTGGTTGGGATATAGAAATTTAGCTCTTTAAACCCAAGAAACAAACGAATACTACATATTAGAATTAATATTTTCCGTTTGAAATAAATAAATAAATATGTTCTTGGAGTATTAATTTCTTTAGGAAAATAATTATTTATTTAATAAAAAGATATTAATTATTATTAAAGCATACAAGATTTTTTATTGGCTTAAGTTCATTATTTTTGTACACATTAGAATTAATATTTTCCGTTTAAAATAAATAAATAAATATTTTCTAATAGTATTAATTTCTTTAGAACAATATTTATTTATTTAATAAAAAGATATTGATTATTATTAAAGTATAAAAGATTAAGTTCATAATTTTGCTTTACAGTTTCAAGCTTAGATCCCTCTTTTTAATTGTTATTGGCCAGAATAAGTGTGAAAATATTACAATATCTTGTCTAAGAAATATATTTTATTTAAGATTTTGTTCACAATAAAATATAAATAACATTTCAATAGTATCTGTGGATTATTCCATGTTTTTCCCAATTAATATTATTTAAACTCAACAGTTTAACAGTTGCCTTGATAAAATTATAGATTTACTGAATAAATATATAATAAATATAGATTTACTAATAAATAATACTAAATAATAATAATAAATTTTAAGAAGAATTAAAGCCTAGCTGCTTTCTGCATTAATCTTTTCCCTAAGCCCCAAATATAAATCCTTATAGCACTAATTCAGTCAAAACCCCCGTAATCCGATTAGAAGCCCAAACAATCGCACTCCATTGATCATCGGCAGCTCGGTGGAGATTTCATGATTAATCTTGGAGCCCAAACGGATTGCAGTAGCTGCTCCTTTTTCTTGTATTTATTTCTTTTTTTATCCCAGGCAATTTCCATGTCCATTCTCCGGGCGATGCCCATTCAACTCGATCTGGAGATCTGGGGATCTCGGGATCTCGCGGCGTAATCAATTACATGACCACGCACATTGGCTTTGATCATTTCGAGTCCCCTTAACACTCCTGCTGGTGACAATGCGTTCTCCGTTCTCCGATCTCCGAAGTGGCCTCGATCAATGCAATCTCGAATATCGATATCGAGAGCCACTTTTTAATGTGCACCTTTTGTTTTCCGTTTTCTGTGGCAATTGCATCTCCCTGGCTGCCGGGGAGGAAAGGGAACTGGTAGTGGCAACAACGACTACTACTTGGCTGCCGAAATGTCAAATGCCAGGCCATATTTCTTAAACGCCAAATACTTTTTGACATAATAGTCCAATTACCTTATCGCGCGATCTCAGATGCGGTCGCCGTTGCAGTTGCAGTTCAGTTGTTGCTGCTGCCGATGTTGCTGCTGTTGCTATTGTTGCTGCATGTTGCTGGTGTTGTTGCCGCTGCGACACCGCCAACATTGATGCAGTTTCCACCGGCTGAGGCAGCACTGCGCGATTATTTATGGCGATCAATGTTCCGTGGGCCCAGTAGCAGAAATTCCATTTAAATTGCGTACCAACAACAGCAACAACAGGAGCAATTGTTTTTATGGTAGGCAGCGTTGGCGGCGGTGCCTCTGAAGAGCTCAAAAAAAAAAAAAAAAAAAAAAAAAACGAGTAAAATAAAAAACATAAACAGAAGCCCAACGAACAGAGCCAAGAAAAAAGTAACAAAAAATAAAGGAAAGAAAACCCAGGCAAGCCCAAGACAGCACTGAGGTTTTTCAGAGATTTTCAAGCTAGATTTTAGGAAGATTTTGATATTTATTTATATAATATTATATATAAGGAGAGTATTTTATTAAATAGATTAATACATTAAATATATGTTGTTTGTATATATTTTTATTAAGAAAATGATTTTAAAGACTGCTCTTCTTAGGTAAAAACCTTTCTTGTAATTTATAAAATTATTTAAGGAGCATAGAAAGCAAATTAATTTATTTTTGACTCTTAATAATGTCCTACCTTAAACCTTATTTTTAAATATTTATTTTATAACCACATTCGTTTCTCTACTGCTTTCTTTTTGTTTAAAATTAATTACAAGGTATTTTTAAGATTAAATTAAATAAGAAAGCATTAATTTAAACGTTCCCAAGGAGACTATTCTATATTTAACAAATATTACTAAAAATCTGCCAGCTTAATCATTTTTCCTGGCTTTTATTTCGCCAGTTAATAGCCAAGTTAATAGCCTTAAGCTGCCATCTCCTGCCAATGGGCGGAAGGAACACCTTCGAGGAGATCCCATGCTCAACATCTGTTCGAGGGCAGGACAATCGATTTGGCGCAAAGTGTTGGACGCACACACAAAGCTACTTAGATATTTAGATACTCGGTATCTGCGAGGCACACTCAGGTACTCAGGTACTCAGATACCCAGATACTCGGATACTCGGGCACTCAGGAGAGCTACTCATTCGGTCAGTTGTAAATGAGTCTCGAGGGCCGATGTCTGGGCCAAGTTCGCTCTCTGCCCGCAACCGCGCCCGCAATATGTCTTGTTGCTTGTTTGACAGTTGTTGCAAGTTGCTGCTGCTGCTGCTGTTGCTGCTGCTGCTGGCAGGAACAATCGTAGTTATATTTTTAAACGCAACTACGCGCTGCTCACAGCGATATTGATCTTATTTCAATATGCCAGCTTCCATTGCCCCGCGCTGCTCTTTTAATTTGCTGCTCGACGTTGCAAGTTGCAAGTTGCACGCTGCACGCTGCCAGTTGCCAGTTGCAATTTCCTTGTGGCAGTTGACGTTGCCACTAGTTTGGGGGATCGCATCGCACCTAAAGGAATAAAAAAAGAGAAGTCCCTCAGCCCCCTCGTAATCGGCGGCATTTGCACCATTGATCTTTGGCTTCTGCCTCCGATTCTTTCCGTCTTTTTCCTGTTTTTTTTCGTAGTTTTTTCCTCCCTTTTTTTTTTTGATTGTCAACTCGCCTGGCGGGGGGATCACTTTGATTTAGTAAAGTGTAATTACATTTGAGCTGCCAATGGGTTGAAAAAAAACCCAATTTCAATTGGTGAGAGGAACCAGCTACCGAAGAAACTCCAGAAAGAATGGGGCGTAGAGAAGCTCTGCTCAGGTAGCCTGTGATTAATTGCTTTGCCGCCTTTGGATTTAATTTCGGTGAATTACAGGATTTACTTAGTTTTGGGCTTAAAATTTCCCATTAGAATCGAGGCTTACATCGAAGCAGTCGTGGCCGAGTGGTTAAGGCGTCTGACTAGAAATCAGATTCCCTATGGGATCGCAGGTTCGAATCCTGTCGGCTGCGTTGAGAGGTTTCTCTTTTTTCGAGACTTTTAAAATTTAATTAACACATTTTAAATATATTTTGATTAAAATGTTAAGGAATAACCTCAAAAATATTTTATTTACAATTTTAAATGCTTTCTAAATACGAATCCTGCCGGCTGCGTTCAGAGGTTTCTCTTTTTTCGAGATTTTTAGACGTTACTTAAAATATTTTAAATATTTCATTATTAAAATTAAATAAGAATAGCCATCGAATATTTTGTTTACAATTTTAAATAAAATAAAATACCTAAATAATATTATTTCTCATTAGTTAATTTTTCATTCTTCAAATTGATACAAATTCCTTTGACAACATCAAAAAATAGCCTTCTCTGGCTGCCTCCTTTGCTGCGTATAATTTTTATGAAATATTTTATAAGAATAGCCCTAAAAATATATTATTTATAATTTTAAATGCTTTCAAAATACCTAAATAATATTATTTCTTATTAGTTAATTTTTCTTTATTAAAATTAATTCAAATTCCTTTGAAAACAACCAGAAATAGACTCCTTGTGCTTCCTCCTTTGCTGCACATAATTATTATGATTTTTTTACAAGAATAGCCCTAAAAATATATTATTTATAATTTTAAATGCTTTCAAAATACCTAAATAATATTTTATCTCATTAGTTAATTTTTCATTCTTCAAATTGATACAAATTCCTTTGAAAACATCAAAAAATAGCCTCCACTGGCTGCCTCCTTTGCTGCGTATAATTTTTATGAAATATCAGAGGCATTAAAATGCCTCGCCCCGGCCATTTAATTAACCAGAATAAGATCCTCAACCTCCAGGAGACTCCGAAAAAAAAAGAAACGAAGCAGGGGGCTATGAGAACAAGATGAATTACCTTTTGCCACTGCACGTGAAACTGACACGCCAAGGTGTGCCCAGGGGTTAAGGGATTCCTCTATATATATATACTCGTATAGGAAAGGGGGGCCGCCACACATGGCTTTCAACACGTTTTTGGCCATTTCCTCCGCGCTGCTGCAACTTCTGCATGACGGCGACTGGCGACTGGATGATGGCTTAATTCATTTGCTCGCCTGGATCGCCCAAAATGCATTTTTAATTTAATTTCTTTTCGAGGGAAACAACAACAAAATAAATTGAATTATTTACTCACACAAGACACACAGAAAAAAAGTGAGACAAGAACGCTGCTACGAATCCATTAAAATAACTTCCAATATGGCCGTGGAGGGCTTTCGATTTGGATTAAGTGCAAGTGCAGGTAACCCCCTAAAGAAGAGCAACCCAAAACCCATACCCTTTTAATTGCTTACCTCAATTATGATAAATAGAACAGAGTGAGAGAGAGCGTTCTTTGCATAATGTTCTTCTTTTCCGCGGATTATACGCAAATCGTCATTGTTGCCTCTCGGCTAATTTTCATATTTTCCCCCCTGTCGGCTTTTTCGTTTTCATGCATTTAATTGGATTTGCAGTCGGAGTCGGAGAGTCGGAGTCTAGGCGAGTCGGAGAGTCTTTTTTTAACCAACTGCGATTACATTCTAATTATGAAAAATTCTTAATAGCCAAATGATACAAGGCGGTATGGGCAGCGAAAAAAAGGGGATCTTGAGATTTGATTTAGAGTCGAATGTGTGGCACCCTGGGTTTTGGGAGGGATTTAAACAAGTAAAGGTTATAGTATGATTTATTATTGTGTCTGAAAAGTGTATACATTTTACTCAAGAATTTAATAAAGTCCTAAGAACACATGGGCACTTGGACAAAAATTCATAAATATATAAATATTGAAGTAGAAAAATGAGAATACAATATAAATAAGTAAATCTAAAATTTAAATCAGCAATGGATACTGATGAAGGAAGAGGTGGCTAAATTTTAAAACAACTTTAATAATTTTAGGGAACTAGTACAATAAAAATGCAGGTCTTAAGGCACAGAATTTTCTTCCAAGTTAAAAGGAGTTCTCGCAATAATTCTAAAAAATACTCAAGAATCCTAAAAACATCTCTAAAATCCAGTAATATCCCCCTCCTAAACAATAACTATTTTTTAACGTATCTGTATACCAATACTTCAAGTTAATTACGTAATTGCCTAGACTCAGACTGATGCGTTTTTTTCTCCAATTCGCAGGAATTTCCACTTTTTGAGAATTGTCAAAGTCAAAGCTCCGACTTGGCGGCTTGTTTGCATATGCCTTGGATTGGAATTGTTGTGGCCATTTATGAACTCTACATTTTTTCACTGCTGACCATTTTTTAACTATTCTGTGCTTGGTGCCTGTGTGTGGCTTTTATATTTGGTCAGCCTGACGTGTTTTTGCCCAAATGCGCATATCAAACATCAAAATGTGCAACATTTCAACGGCGACGACTATGACTTTGAGTGGCTGCAACTTGTGTCAAAGATTTGAATATCGAGTGTACGCTTTTTTTCGGTTTTCCCATTTTCCGAGCTGCAAAGCGTATGTTGCAGCAACATGTTGCCGGCGATCGCTTGTCCAAAGGCTTTTTTGTCAGCTGCTGACAAGCAGAAATCAAAGGAAAATTGCAAAAAATGTCAATGATTAAAGGAAATACTCTATAAAAAATTATTATAGCATTTTCAAATATGAAATAATACAAAAAATTATTAAATACATTTATTTAATAAAATAATAATAAATATAAAATAAATTAAAATGAAATAAATGAAATAATAGACAAAGTATTATTTACTTAGTTATTTTTGGTACAAATATCTTCCGAAATATATATTTTTACCTCCTTCATCATTATTTCCAGTAGCTCAAGTGTTTCCCTTTTCTCAGAGCCTCTTTTTATTGTTTTTTTTTTTATCCAAATTGCGCCATTTGACAGCCAGGCAAAAAAACAGTTGAGAATTCTGACAATGGAGCCGGGCTAAGCTGAGATCTGATGACAACGCAGCCAGCAGCCACTGCAATGCGGACATCGATGTGCGTGCCTGACCAAAAAGTAAAAGAAAAATAAACAGAAAAAAACTCGCCACTCGCCGCGATTCTGCCGCTCGTTTTAATTGAAAGATGTCAATTTGCAAACGCACAAAGTGCGTTGCGCAATGGCAACAACCGCGGGTAACAACAACCACGGACTTAACCACAGGACAGACCACAGACAGCCGACCACCGACAGCCGACAAGCAAGAGCCAAGTAAGCCAAGTAAGCCGGCAGTAAGCCCGCTGTAAGCCGGGCCAAGCAACTGGGAAACAACAAACGAGGCGACGTCTTCGGGCTCCAAATAAATTTCAACCAAATTGCCAACGTCAGCGACGCTATCAGCGGCATTTATCAGTTAGCCGCTGCGCCTGCGCGCCAGTTTAAAACTCCCAAGTACACAGATGAGCATGTGTGCACTCGAAGAAAATGTGCCTTCATCTCTAAAATGCCTGAAAATTGTATTAATGAGGTTTGTGTAGAAAAAATTACGAAAGAAAGAAGATCGTTTCACTCTGAACTATTTTTTGGAGGATTTAAAATAAATAATTGGTCCTTCGAGCCGGCTGGAATTATTATCTTAATTTCAACTTATATAACTCTTATATAAAGCTTAGCCGAAATTTTACTGATAAAATATTCTCGATTTGAACTATTTATTGGAGGATTTGAAATAAATAAATGGTCCTTCGAGCCGGATCGAATTATTTAACTTTATAATAATTCCCAAAAACCTCTCATATAAAGCTTAGCCGAAATTTTACTGATCAAATATTCTCACAGTGCCATTTTTGTGTGCGTTTGTTTTTCTGTATAGGCTGCATGCTTTATCGCAATATTTAATTGGCAAAATATGCGTCTAAACGCACATAAATTGCATTGCTAACGCGTTTGTGGCCTCTGCCCCCCTTGGACTCTCGCTCTTTTACGACATCATCTGTGGTGGCTTCTTCCTCTTATTTCTCTATGGCCACCGCACGCCAATTACCCCCAACAACAACAACAACAACAACAACAACAACAAAAACAATAATAACAGCAACAACATTAAACACAACACTAACATCCACACGCAATGCCAAGGCATTTCACTCAACTGTTGTTGCTGTTTCGTTGGTACAGTGATCTCTGAATCAAAAGGATACATCTTTCCTTAAAGAACGTTTTCCTTATTTTTCTGATCCAATATAACATTAGAGAGCTTTTTTCCTTATTTTGTTCCAATTGAAAGATTTTTGGTAGATATTTTACCAATTAAAGTAACAACTTACTATCAGGGATGCCACAGAAATCGCCTTGCACATGAAATCAATTAAAAAAGATCCTAGAAGTATGCAATGAAATGTTTCAGAGCCCTTGTTCATTTACAAACTGCATTAATAGTTTAAAATAAATTATTATGTTTCCTTCTTAAGCAAATTTAGGAATAGGTTTAATGATTTTTAATTCAATAAATCTGGACATATCTAAATTTTATTATTTTTATAATCATAATGATTCAGGGATGCCACAGAAATTGTTGTGGATTTAAAATTACTTGAAATTTCGTCAAAAAGTATTTTATTTTAATATTAAATATCTACTAATTTCTGTGACAACCCTGATTATTTTCTAATAATTATTATAATAAGTCAGTGTTTTTCTAAAGTGTTTACTGTATTCCTTGTGCAGGTTCTCTTTCACTGGTGACTGCTTTGACTACCGCTGCTGCTCCTTCAGCAATTTTATCTTCCGCTGTTGATGCTGCTGCTGTTCATCGGCAATTGCTGTGCGGTTGGCCAGAGCAGCGACATCTCGTTCCCGTTCCCGTTGCCGTTCCCGAGATCCCGGAGATGGAAGTGGAAATGGAAGTGGACGGCAGCGGTGAGAGGCCGCACTAACCTGCCGCAAAATGTCACAATTTTGCGGGCCGAACTTACACTGGAAATAGGTAAACAAAAATATAATAAATATATAAAGATGATGATTAATTTAAGGATTAATAAATATATAAAAAGAAGGAAAGTTCTTAGAGCTCAAATTCAATTCTAAAATATATCTGAGTAAATAGGATTTAAAATAGGTTTATAAGTTCTCACTTTTTAATGCTTCTTTATGGGAGATAAGAAAATATGCTTCCCAAAATTTAAAATTAAATGTAAATGGTATTTGTTAACCCCTTTATTGCTGCTGTGTGCTTGGGTATGGGTTCCTTCCTTTTGCATCTTAAATTGTTGCAAAGTTATGAGCAACTGCTGGGGCTTCCCTTGGCCTTGTTGCGATCGCTTTAAGCCAACCTTGAAAGAGCACTGCAAATATTTATATAAACTTTATATATCGCTGAACTTGCCCCGAAAACTTTTAACCAGCACAACGACCTTCGGTTAAAGTTGTGAAAAATTCACCCCGCCGCGCGTATGTCTGTGTGGGATGGGGGATGGGGGGATGGGGAAAACTTTGTCTTAAAGTTCAAACTGGAGCAAAAACTATTTGCCCCAAATGCGGCGGCCACAATGCATTCCATTTCCTCCAGCTTTTCCTCCGCCACAGAGAGCACAGAGAACACAGAACACTTGCCCAGATCTCGCCCCGGAATACACATAGATACTTATGTGCATATATATAATATATATGTGTTTATATATAGAGGATGTTATATATATGGTATAAAGCATGCACTCGGTCTGGAGTCTGAGTGTGTATATAACTCTTTTTTATTTGAATGCCAGCACATTGCCAGACATTGTACAGTGGTTAAGGGATATTGTTTATATTAAGGAAATTTTTGATTAACTAAAAAATTAAGTATATATTTGTATTAGCTAATGATTTGTTTAATTTTTCCTTTATTATTATATTTTTTTTTAATTTTGAATGTTTAAAAGAAGAGTTAAGCTTAAGCAAAAGTAGAAACAATCATAGTTTAATCAACAAATATGGAAAATATGGAAAACAGATTGAAAGGCTATTCATACATTTTATACAATTAATTAATTAATTTCTTGGACTTATAAAAATATTGGAAACCCCATTTTCCTCTGAGTTTTCCCTCTAACTTATCAATAACTTCCCTGGCACTGTGCATAAGCGACGTCGCAGATGTTTTCGCGAGCAACTTGAGCAACGTCCTTGGCCATTTTCCTGCTTGCACTTAAGCCTTTCTCTCACCGCACACCTCCTGCCACCCTGCCTCTCCCTGGTACCTCTTTCTCCAAGGCATTTCCCCGGAATTTTCCTCTTTTTCCAACTGCTGCTGCTGTTGTTATTGTTGTTGGCTTGTCTGGCGTTGTCTGCAAAGTTTTCCATATTTTTAGTGCCAGCCAGCAGGGCAGAGAGAGTGAGCGCGATAGCTAGAAAGTGAGTGAGCGAGAGGGATAGTTGGAGTTTTCCAGTTTCCCACTTTGCAATAAGTTTCAAACTTAAATAAGGATAATAAAATGCTGTCGACTGCTGCAGCATCCTGTGACTCGCTCTGGCGCTCTCTCCCTGTGTGTGTGTGTGTGTGTGTGCTGGTGTGTGTGTGTGGATGTCTCATTTGTACCCCCCCTAAGCCAACGTCCTTGGGTTTGTCTGCGCGCTGTCTGCTCTTCCTGCGAAGCAACAACAACATCAACAGGAGCAGGAGCAGGAGCAGGAGCAGCGTTAGCGGCGAAAGAAGAACAAGGACTTTTCCCGGAGCAACCTTGCCCCCCAACCATGGCAACCTGCCCCCCTTTTGATTCACTCTTGAACAACTTTTTAACATAATGAAATCAAATAAAATGTAGGTAGAAAGCTGATGCAGCTAAGGACACCCCCCGCCATACGGATGCGGATACGGAAACGTATATGTGCGGTGGCTCCGGGAGGAACAGGAATAATAAAATATATATTCCACTTGTCTGCGGTTCCAGCTGCTTATTCTGTGGAACACTTTCGCTTTCGCGGAGCTACAGATACGGGCATTACATAGATAAGGTTGCAGATACGGATGCGGATGCGGATGCCGATGCCATAGATACTTTCAAGACGCAAGCTCAACCCCTTGAGCTGAGCGCTTCAACTTGCTCGAAAGCCACTCGAGTTATATTAAATAAGATTCTCAGCGAGCTTCGCTTTGTTGAGTGATTGTCTTGCAAGTAACTTTAACTTTAGAACTTAATTTAAGGCAGAAAGAGGTATCTTCAAGTCCTCTAAGAATATATATTTCAGATAAGGTTTGTATGTAAAGTTATCCAAGCTTTCTACAGTTCCCACAAGTCATAAGAAATTCAATTTAAAAGTTAAAGTACTAAATATATTAGGAATATATTAAGAATATATTAAAAGTATATTAAATTTATATTTAGAATATATTTAGAATGTATACCTATTTAATTTAACGTAAAAAAACTATAAAAAAGGCATAATAAATAATTGGTGAAAAATGCCTGTAATTATGACGCCTAAAAAAAGGTTAAAGGTATTAATCTCTATCTGAAACATACATACCTTCTCATTCAAGTCAAAATAATTAAAAAAAAAAAAAAAAAAAAAAAAAAAANNNAAAAAAAAAAAAAAAAAAAAGAGCAATGACGGAAATCATTGTAAATACAAAAAACCTACGCGGCCCTCCTGTCGTATACTTATTTTTTGCCTGAACTTCAATTGAGCCCAAAAACAAAAGCGTCTCATTTCGGTTCATTTCGATTCGGTCTCGTCCTGGGCCCGTCCTGTCCTGTCCAATTCAATCGTGTCCTTTCCTCCTCCTTTTGCCAGTCTACAATTTAAATATTTCCTAACAATTTGCCCAGCCCAATTGCGAAATGAAAATTGGTAAAACAGGAGAAAAAAAGTATATAATACGAATGGAAGGGAGAAGGGATGCCCCCCGTTCATTTTGGCAAACAGCCGCTGGCAGCTGCCTGAGTTTTCCGACCGTTTTCCTCCCTCTCTCCTCCGCCGGACCCTGTCATCATTTTGGATGACAATTGCAGTGCAACTGTTACAGTTGCCCCTTCTTCCAGATGCAGTCTTTGGTCTTTAGTCTTTTATTTATTTTTTTTTTTATTGTAACTAACCATCGTATTTTTGTATGCGATTTTGGAGCATCTAATGAACTCGTCTTGGTCATTTATCATCGGATTTTTTAAAGAGGAATACATTTTATTCGATTATTTCTTAATTAAAAATTGCTAAAGGCGGAGTTTTCTAAAAACAACTCTATTAAATAGGTTTGAATATACGAGACATAGCTAGAAATATATTTTTAAGTCCACAAAGGCCTTAGAAAAATATATAAAATATATTTTACTTTTGTAAAACCTCTAAAATATAGATTGAATTAATTAAGACACAGTAAAGCATTTTACTTTAGTGTTTACATTTTAATAATCTTAATTTTCATTGCATAAAATTTAATTTTTAAATTTGTATCTAAGAAAACTCCCAACTCTTTAGCTTTCAGCTTCCAGTTCCGTGCGTCTCGTTCCTAGCCTGACTTGGCCAACTGCCTGTGACCCCAACTGCACCACCCATTACCCATCGCCGCACCATAGACCAGCACCCTACACACCACACCACCGCGCTCATTCCGCGCTTCATTTCGTGCGCTGTCGTCCATCAGAGAAATAAAAATGTCACTCCCATTGCAATCCATCACGTGACAAATGTCCTTCTCCCGCTTCTCACTCGGTCTTTCTCTCGCTCTGGGCCTTCACCACGCTCTGTCTTTGTCCTGCTGCCACCCCCCTTGGACGTAAATGTGCCGAAAAAAGGAGCAGTGCCAGGATCAGAAGCACTGAGAGAAGCTTGAAGGCAAAGATCATTAAATGGAGTATAAAAATAAATTATATAATAATATAAAATATAATAAATAAATATAATTTAGAATAAATATAATTTTGGGGGAAACTTAGAGACCTGAATTAATATGAATATTTTATTTATTGTCAAAGAAAAATGTTTATAACTTTAAAGAGTAATAAATAATAAAGGAAAGTACTTAAATTGATAATGTAATTTAATTTTAATAAATAATATTTATAAGTTAAGTTTAAAAGCATTAATTAACTTTTGTTGTCCTTAAATGCTTAATTAAGCTCTCTAATTCTCTTTTCCATAAATACCCTTCTAAGAAATCGACTTTATTTCTTTATCAATTTTTTTTTTAACTTTTTAATATTCTAGAACCTTTATTTTCAGTGCATAGGGGGTGGGCGTAGGGGTAGCGCTAGGCGGCCAAAAGCCAAAGCCAAAGAAAATGGCAAAGCCAAGCCCAGCGAATGACGTGACATGGCGAAAAAGTTTTAGTTCGCCAGCAACACGCAGTGGGCGTGCGGCAAAGGGGGCGTGTCACACACACTCATCCACACACACACTTATTGCTTTGTTTTTTTCCTATTTTTTTATTTACATTTTTTTTTTACACATTTTTCGCAATTTTTTGTTGCTTTTTTTTACTCCTCTCTCCGGACTGTTATTTTTATGTGCCTTAGTCTGAGTTTGTCTTTCCTCTTCCTCTCTTTTTTTTGTTGTAGATTGCATCCAAAATTTATGCCGTGTGTGTGTGTAAAGGGGGAGGTGTTTGGGGGGCGTGGCCCCGGGTAGCCCGGCCAGGACTTGGCCAAAATGGCCGCTCCAAGTCGATTATTTATAAGCACTGACAGCGTCGCGTCAACTTGATGATAAACTATGTTTGCCGCGGCGTCCTAATTGAAAATAATGTTAGTCTGCCGGCCGCCCCACCGCCCATTAGTTCCTGCTCCTTTTTGGGTTACCCCACTCAAGGCACTGAGAGAAAATTCGAGGAAAATCTGAGGGTTTATAGAAGATTATCTGTGAAATATTGGAAAGTTTTGAGGAAAAATAAATTATATAGGCTTAAAAAGTAAACTATTTCTTTATTTTATAATTTTATATTATTAATCCTTGATTTAACTTGTCTAGAAAAATATCTGTGATAATTTTTCTTCCCCGTGTGATGGCATAAACTTTACCCGAAAGGAGCTGCCGGAGCTGTAGGCGCACTGGACGTATACGCAATGTCACGTAGGCGGTGGGCGGACCGGAAAAGGGGCTGAGAAGGCAACGAAGCTAGGAAAAACGGAGCTGAATACAAAAACAACACACACACACACATAAAAAAGGAGGAGAAAAAAAATATAAGAAAATGGCGCAGCCCCCGAAAAATTGCAATCAACTGCAAAATTGCCGACGTAAACGATGGCCAAAAAAGAAAAAGTACAACAAAAATTTGATATTGTCGGGGGAGAGTGGGGGAGTGCGGGGGAAAATCGAAACCAGGGCGGTCGGCAAAGGGGGCAGGAGGGGAGCGGGAAAACTGCAGCCAGCAGCTGCCAGGACACGTACATCCAACAAGCGTCGGAGAAGCCTGACGCTGATGGAGTCAGGAGCCAAAAACGATGTTTGTCCCGTGCCCCGTTAGCCCCCCTGCAGTCCTACTTTCAGCATGCCCCTTGGCCCACCTGACTGCGTTTTTACTTCCTTCGTCCTTTTCTGCTCCTTTCTTTCCTTTTTTGTGTGTGTTGTTTTTTGCGCCAAGACCGTCGTAAAAACAAACTGAACTGAAAAGCAGCCCAAGGAAGCAGCC
Organism: Drosophila lacteicornis; assembly: GCA_008044355.1. Taxonomy (NCBI): domain Eukaryota; kingdom Metazoa; phylum Arthropoda; class Insecta; order Diptera; family Drosophilidae; genus Drosophila; species Drosophila lacteicornis. The sequence goes on from VNKF01000340.1 coordinate 29,874, forward strand.
GAAAGGAAAACCTACCATTTCCCACTGCAGCTGCATCTCCTGGGAAATTCGGTGAGCAGGGTTCGGGGGTTGGGGGTTGGGTGTTGGAAGGATCCCCAAGAAAAGGCCAAGCAGGCAAAGGAATCAAGTGGTTCGCAGAGAAAAAGGAGACTGCCGGCATGCCCTCGCTTTTCCCTTTTCTGAGGTCCTGCAAAATCGAAGATACGTAAATATTTCAAGGGAGTCCTTTAAGGCAAAGGAACCCTAATTGATGGGCCAAGTTGGTGTAATAGAACTCTTTGAAGGTTGCAAATATAAAAAGAGTTGCATGGAAAATATATATATATTTAAATAGTAAAGCTCATCACGGAATATAATTTAATATAAAAATCTCAGAGGGGGGCTTTGAAATTGCATGGACATTTTTATGAATAAAGAAGAAACTGGAAAAATATTGATAAAATGACAGAGACTAACCTAAAAAATTAAGAGGCCAGTTTCCACTTAAAAAAACCTTAAAAATATAAGGAAATAGTCAAGGACTTCAACAAAAAGAAGCCTGAAAAAGAGATATTATCAACATTCAATAGAGAAAATTTTTTTGAAAGGAATTATATTATTAAATATAATAAAGAAGAAAAATAGCATTCAAATAAGATGAATTTTATAAATTAAGAGTTTAATTTAAAGCAGAAATGTATAAGCTTGCTTTAGTTTTAATTTAGTTTAAGAAACCATACCTTAGTTAATATAATATAATGTTTAATTAGATGATAAATATATATAAGTATAAAAATACATTTTAAGGTATTTACAAATAAAACTTACATAATAATCTTGCTACTACCTTCATTTTTAATACATAATCCACTTCAATATACACTTAAATAATTAAAAACGGCAACTTTTAAACAGTTTTAGTTCCCAAATCCCTTAGCTAGCCGCATTAACCCTTTGTGGCCTGCGTGACTATAAGAGTAGAGACTACACACACACACACACACACAGCGAGAAAAACAGGCAGAAATTCCATTAATTTTTGTCCTTCTTATCGCCCCTAGTTTCCCCATTTTCCCCACATTTTCCCCCCCACATTTTCCCAACCCGTCCAGTGCAATCTCTCGTTTTCAGGGTTCCCTGCGTGCCGCTGTGTGGCAGCTTTGGCTTAGCAGCGTCACGTGCTGCAGCGCAAACTTAACGCATTTCCGTGCCCAAGGAGCTGCACCACTCAAAAGTCACCCACAGCAGCCGCCCACTCGGCCACCGCACCACCCAACCGAAAAATTGCACACGCAGAGAAAAAGGGGAGTTAGAAGGTCCAGAAACATATTAGCTTTTATTTACTTATATTTATTATGTACAAAATTATTTTAAAAATATTTATTTAAGTTTAATTTAATTTATTTCAGTAAGCAAACTCATTTATCTAAATTTCTCACCGTGCAAATGGGGAAAGGGACGTGCCCAAGGACCTTATTGATGGCAGCGACATGGCTGCGAAAATTTATTGAAGCGTTAAGTTGCTGCCTTTGGAGACTCGGTTCAGTTTTTTATTTTTCCCCCAAATCACTCTGCTCTTCATTTTCCCTTTCCCGGCCGGGGGCTCCCTCCTCAACTCCATCCTTCAGGTGGTACGAGAGGCTCCTTTGCATGACCCACCAATCCCCACTGGCCCCTCCGAGTGGTTTTCAGTGTACACTTGTCCAGCTGTTGGTCAATACACGAAAAATGCATTACGACTGTGTAATTTCATTTAATTAGTTGCTCGAACAAAGCCAGAAAGAAGATAGCACACAAAAAAGGCACAAGTAACTAGGGTAGAATTATAGAGTGGACAGGAAGCCTAATTTACTGGTCATTCACTTTCATATTTGGAGTATTATTTGAGAGCTGAGAGGGTAAAAAGATGTTTAAGGAATAAGAACATAAAATATGGTTAAGGTTTAGCCATAAAATATAAACAATTAGAAAGGAAGCTTCCTTTTATCAATTTTTTATTAAATAAGTCAGAATTTTTCTAAGTTTAAAGCTTAAAAAAGAATTTACAACCTCGCGCAGCCGGCAGGATTCGAACCTGCGATCCCAGAGGGAATCTGATTTCTAGTCAGACGCCTTAACCTCTCGGCCACGACTGCTTGTTGCTTACATAATTTTATTACATAAAAATAAATTAATAAAATATGTAAGAAAATAAAATATGTAAGAAATTAATATATTCAAAATGAAGGGAAATAGGACAATGATGGCCAATAATTCAATATCGGTTTCAACATATTATTAATAAAGGCGGACATGAATTAGGCCTTTTAAGTAAATAAATTCCCTTAAATATGCCCTTGCTTTTGTAAATCTCATTGTAATAATCCTTAAAAAAGGTTTAATATCCATTTTGTATTCAATAAATCAGAATTTTTCGAAGTTTAAAGCCTAAAAAAGTATTTACAACCTCTCGCAGCCGGCAGGATTCGAACCTGCGATCCCAGAGGGAATCTGATTTCTAGTCAGACGCCTTAACCTCTCGGCCACGACTGCTTGTTGCTTACATAATTTTATTACATAAATTTAAATTAATAAAATATGCAAGAAAATAAAATATTCAATAATTCAATATCGGTTTCAACATATTATTAAAAAAGGCGAGCATGAATTAGGCCTTTTAAGTAAATAAGTTCCCTTAAATATTCTGGCTTTGTAATAATCCTTAAATTAGGTTTAATATCAATAAACAAATATTAAATTTAAATGCATTCCCTTGACCCACTCAAAGTTTAATAACAAACAAGGCCTCTGTACTCTGTAAATTAACTAAATAATGTAATANAAGCCTAAAAAAGTATTTACAACCTCTCGCAGCCGGCAGGATTCGAACCTGCGATCCCAGAGGGAATCTGATTTCTAGTCAGACGCCTTAACCTCTCGGCCACGACTGCTTGTTGCTTACATAATTTTATTACATAAATTTAAATTAATAAAATATGCAAGAAAATAAAATATTCAATAATTCAATATCGGTTTCAACATATTATTAAAAAAGGCGAGCATGAATTAGGCCTTTTAAGTAAATAAGTTCCCTTAAATATTCTGGCTTTGTAATAATCCTTAAATTAGGTTTAATATCAATAAACAAATATTAAATTTAAATGCATTCCCTTGACCCACTCAAAGTTTAATAACAAACAAGGCCTCTGTACTCTGTAAATTAACTAAATAATGTAATAAAAATGACAAACTTCAATGCCATTTCTTTTCCATTCGCTGCCGAATCGAATGTTCGATTTATCCATAATTTATATATTTTAGTGGCACTCTGGCATATTAGCAGGTCACCCCCTTCAGTCCCCAGTCCCCCCGGTGGATGCCACATTCCTGGACGTTTTTACATTTTGGCATGGCAGGCGATTTTGCATTGGGGAAAATGTTTATTTGCCGACTCTTCATGTCTATTAAGGCAAATTAATTGTCTATTTATTTTTTGTTTGCTGCCGTTGCTGTTGCCATCAAAATAATTCGACATTTAACATGGCAGGTGAAATGGCAGTCGAATGTTTACCATTTTTTTTTCATTCTCCTGTTTACTGTTTTTGCATTGCGGGGAAAATCGAAGCGAAAACCACTCGAAGGCAAATAACAAATTTTCCGCCGTTGTTGTGCCATTAAAAATGAATTAAAGATAAGTTTTTTGGGGGAAAGGGCGGACTATTGTTCGGAACTCTGGCTCCTATGTATATGGGCGCCATTTTGCTTTGGTGCATTATCGATGAGGCGCCAAATTGATTCCAAGTGCAGTTACGTGCATATAATTTGACTGGCGAAGGGTTGTCTTCGCGCCAAATGTGAAAATGTGGGGAAAAGAGAGCATTTCGAGGGTTTTTACAAAAGGTGCCGCATTCCGTGAGGTTTCTTTTAGGCTTTAGATTTAATTTATTAAAGTAAAGCATCAAGATATCGATGAAAGCATTAATTAAGAAAGTTTTCTTGTTTAGAAAATTGAGAAAAGTAAACAATTAACATTTTAAGAGTCAAAATTTGCTAATTTAAATTTTGTAAAAATAATTTAAGTAAATTTCTATAGAAATTATCATAAGCTTTCTTCTTTTCTAGGATGAAAGCATTAATAGGTCTTATAGGTCTATTGTCTTCGCGCCAAATGTGAAAATGTGGGAATGAGGAGAAACAGGGAGAAGAATTTGAAGAATTTCGAGAGTTTTTACAAATGGTGCCGCATTCCGTGAGGTTCTTCTTAGGCTTTAGATTTAATTTATTAAAGTAAAGCATTAAGATATCGATGAAAGCATTAATAGGTCTTATAGCTAAGCAAGTTTTCTTGTTAGAAAAGTTGAGAAAAATGAACAATTAACATTTTAAGAGACAAAATTTGCGAATTTAAATTTTTTTAAATTAATTTAAGTAAATTTCTATATAAATTCTCATAAACTTTCTTCTTTTCTAGGTTTTTATCCCCCGAAAACGCACAAATCCCACCAAAAAAGCCTTTCCTAGTTGGCGCAATTCCTTGGCAACATTTTGTGTTGCATCAACAATGCAAAGAGCTGGGGAAACTGCAGCTCAAGAGCAGCGCCAACAAAGAGAGAGCGAAACTTGGGCCTCAAAAGAGCAAGAAACGAACTGCCAAGCTTAAGCTGCAGCCGAAGTTTCACTCAAGCGCCGCAGCAGCAGCGCTGCTTTCAAAGAGAAAGAGCAAGTGCAAGCTAGTGAGTGTAATTGTAATAAATGCGAGTGCAGGCCAAAGTGTGAGTGACAGAGAAATGTGAGTGCAATGGCAAAAATGTGAGTGCATGATGATGCTTAAGAGGAAGTGAGTGCCTCTAGCTAGATGTAAATTTCAAGTTGAAGAGAGCGTGCGTTAGAGGTGAGTGCATTCTAAATGTGAGCAGAAAAAGCTAGAGTAATTTCTAACTTGAGTGATAAGAGCTAGTGTGGATTAAAAGAGAGAGCCTGTTGAAAGTTTGGGAATTAGAATTAAGATTTAATTTTGTTTGGGTTTTATCAATTAAAAAAAAAAAAAAAATAATAATAATAAAAGTAATGCTTATGTAAACAAATCATAAATAAAAAAAAATGTATTGTTATTAACGGAAGTGTGAATTTCCTGAGTAAATCTAATTTTCGCAGCAAGTTCAAAAGAGAGCAGCAGCAGCAGGGGGCCATTGAAGTCCAGTGGCGAAGAGCGCGAAGAGAGCGCGCCTCTGCCTTTGAGTGCATCGCTGACCAGCTGTTCGCTTGTGGGCGGCAGCAATGGGGATGTGGTGATGTGTGTGTGTGTGTGTGTGTGGCTTCAATTGTTGAGTGTGCGATTTTTGGCAGCGGCGCCGGCAGTGGCAGTGGCAGCAGCAGAGGCATTGAGCCGGCGCACGTGGCCACGAAACTTCGACAACGTTCGACGTTGCAATGAGTGTTAGTTCGTTTTTGGGCAGGGGCTGTGTGTGGTGGGTGGTGGGGGTTGGGGCTGCACCCGTGGGTGAATCGAAGCCGCCCCCCCCGCTCACCCCCTCGCACGCATTCGCAGCCGCAGTTGAGCCCACTGGCCACGCCTACGCAGCGGAGGCGGTGGAGGCGCTGGTTGGGATTGGTGCGCCGAACTGGACACTGCCGCCGAACAGTACCCGCACCCCCTCTCGGCGCCCCTTGCACATGCAGCCCTCCATCTCTGCTTCTTCTTCTTCGTACTTTTCGGACATGGCGCGTAAAAAGGCGACGTCGGCGTCGGCGTCGACCTTTCCTGTAAAAATTTTTGGGGATTATTGATGCGAGGCGCACCGAAACGAAGAAGAAGCAGACTAGGGGGTGAAAGAGAGCGGGAGAAAGGGGTGACAGAAGAGAGAGAGAGAGAGAGAGAGAGGTGTTGGGGGGTGCGGATAAAGCGAGTTAGGGGAAGCGAGGAAGAAAGGTGTTCATAGGTGGCGTCTGAAGAGAGTTTGGGGTAGCGAAGAAAGAGAGTTAGAAGAGGGGTAAAAAATAATAAGGGATAAGGGAAGAAAGTACCCTCGAAAAGGCTGTTAACGGGAAAGACAAAGGCTTATGACTGGGATGAAAAAAGTAACATAATGTTAGAGGTAAGAAAGGGAGTTAAAATAGTTTTAAAAGAGAAAAGAATAAAGAGACCAGAAGAATTAAAGAAGACAGTACAGTAGGGAAGAAAGAGTGCTAAAGAATGGGATAAAAGCAGTATAGGAGGCTTATACGAGAGTCAGAAGAAGGGTATGTTCGCAAAGGGGTTGGAAGAAAGTTAGAAAGTAATAACGGAGCTTCAAAGAATTCCAGAAGAATCACTTGAGGGAAGAATGAGTGCTAGAATACGGAATGCAGGAGAGTTCAAACAGAAAAGAAAACGAGGAAGAAACGGGAGCCCGAAGAAAGTTGGAAGATTTAGAAGAAACATAATTAGAAGAGAAGAACAAGAAAATATGTTAAAGGGGGAAGAAAGATCGCTAGATGACGAGGGAGACATAGATAACTTAATATAGAAGAAAAGAACAGAAAAGAGAGATAAGGAACAGCAAGGAAGGGTAAGGAAAGAAGCAATAAACGGGGTTAAAAAAAATTGGAATAAAGAAAGAATATAGGAAGAGGGTAGAAAAAGAGTTCAGAGAAGAAAGCTAAATAGCGGTTAACTTACTAAGAAGAAGGTAAAGAAAGCAGAAAGGGAGTCTAAAAGGAAGTTAAAAAAGCGAAGAAAGAACACAATAAAGGGGGTAGGTAGCTGGAAGAAAGTCGAGAAGAAAAGAAAGAGAAAGCAGGCTGGCAACTGTGGGGGGTGCAAAACTACTGTTATTTTGCCTTGCTTCTTCCTTCGTTTTCTTCTATGTTTTGTTGGGCAAGCGCAAAAAGCAAATGAAAAATAGTAAAAACTATTGATGAAGCACATGCGAAAGAGAGGCCAGATACCGGACAGGAAAGAGAGGGGCAGAGCCACAGAATGAGAGAGAGAGAGAGAGAGTGCGCGTGTGTGTGTGTGCGGGTGCGGGTGGACATAACGGCATAAATGAGGCTTTAAGCTAGTTAACAGCCAACGCAGGCTGCGCAGCCGGCGTCGCTGCCGCAAAAGTTTTTAGTATTAGTTACGAAAACTAATCGTGTGTGTTTGCGGGCGGAAGAGAGACAGAGCGAGCGAGAGGGGATGATGACCCCAGAAAAGTTAATATGCAATTTTTCGCGACCATTTCCCTCTTTTCACATATATTTTGCGGGTTAATTACTCCGAGTTTTTTTTTGGGGGTACGGTATTTCGTAGGGGTGGACCCAAAGTTGAAATATGTACAGGTGCTGGAGGCAGCCAGGAGCACCGAAAATTTGTCAAAGTGAAAGTTTATCACATACTTAAATGGGATTTTTGAATATTAATAAATAGTTACTTATATTGCGGAAGTGGGGGAGTTTGGTCAATTCAAAATAAATTGATTGCTTATTAGATTCTCTTAATATTTTGCGAGAACTTTGAAAAAAACAGCTGGGACTCGTTGGGAATTGTAGTGCAATGCAAGGAGTAAAAAAGAACGTCAATGCTTATAATTCTTAAACAATAAAGGAAGAAAAAAATTTAACATTAGGCATTAAAAATAAAATATATTCAGTTCCAAAGTAAGTTTTACAATATTTAAATCAGGAATGCACTTAGCACAAGGCTGATATCTTTAAAAACCTTTATTCCAAGAAATTATAGTTTTTTTGTTCAAATCAAAGTTTAAAATGTCCATAACTAAGCCAAAACAGCCTTAAATTTAATTCGGAAAGCTTTTCTGTGCTAGTTTTTATTAGGTTTATAAATCTAAATAATAAATTAAAAAATTTCAGAAAATAATTTTTTTGTCCATTTTTGACAATTTTAATGATGTTAACCCCTTATGAAATTTTGAAAAATTGGGTAATTTTTTTTTTTTGCTTTTTTGCAATATTTTGTTTTGAAATAATTAAGATTTTAATTGCGAATCGGAAAATATATGATTTTCGGCTATCAGTTCCTTTTTGGCTATGAGAGAGTCTCAAGAAGACTTAAAATTTTGGGTTTTTGGAGTTAAAGAAAATATTTTGAAAAAGATGGTAGTTTTTATTAATAGTGTGGGAAAAATGTAAGGGTAAAAAGCTATCTTCGGCAAGGCAGAAATGTAGTTAAATTTATTAAGTTTATAATGCATTTTCATAATTAAATTAATGGAGCTAATGCTAAATTTTAACCCGTTTCTTTAAAATTAAAGAAAATTGGCTAATTTCGATGGTTTCTATGGCAGCTATAAAATTATAAAACCCTGCAAAGGTATATAAATCTAATTACCTTATATTTTTTATTTTCTGTGTAAGAATTCCCATTAATAAATTGATAAACATTATGACAAATTGTGAATTATGTGATTTACTTCTTAATAAGGCATACGAACAGTGTCCCATAACTTAATTGAATACTATCTCTTTGAGATCCTTTAATAGGGCAACAAATAAACAAAAATTTTAATCAATAAATTGTAGACCCCTTTACTTTAAGAGGAACTTAGTCTCCATTTCATTGACAGGAGCGAGGAATCAATTTTGCGTCCTGCGTCTGCCGAAAAACACTCACCTGGCCGAGTGGCGAGCACAACTGTACCTGGAGCCCCCCACGTGTCTGTGTATCCTATATCCTGTGTATCGAATCGTCGCGACATGGCAATCGCTCTAAACAAACACAGAATGCAATAAATTGCCAGACCTGCCACCGGAGTATGAGGACTATCGATTATGGGCCCAAAAATCCGCATTCGCAGACGGACAAAGGAGGAGACCCGGACCCGGACCCGGATCCTGGTTTTGCATGTGTGGGCCCGCACTCAGACACACGGCCAATAGATACGCATTGATATAGTTCCGTCCGGGGAATGCCAGACGACGGGGGCAGGGGGATCCTGGCCAACCCGTAAGCCCGAAACAGAAAACCGAACTCGGAACTCGAATCCGAATCCGACTCCCGAGCCGAAGCCGAGGACAGGTCCGGTTGGCAAATCGCCCGCCCACACTCCTCCGGTTTTTTCCTTTTGTTAATTAAGTTTCGTTTGTTTTGCGAGAGCCCTCAGACCGCACCGTTGTCGTATTTGAACTTTTGGCCAGGACACGCCAGGATGAGCACGAAAATACAGGCACCGATAGAAATGAAATCTACTCAATAAATCTTGAAATATACAAATTAAGATTACTTACTTAAAATATGCATTTCTATATTTAATATGGAAAAATAAATATTATATAAATAAGAGAGTTTAAATCCGCTGCATATATTATTTAAACATTTATTTATTTATTTCTTTCAGTGCCTGGATAGAGTGCCAGAATTAGGGGAGTTCAGGTAAATGAGATTTTATTTTTATGTGAGCCTGAGACTGCGACATGCGGGCGTTCTGCTCAGTTGAAAATCAGACTGGCTTGGTTTTTGGGTTTTGGGTTACGACCACACTATCCCCCCCGAGATATTCGTAACTTATACCAACCAAATCGGGATCATCCTCAAGATCCGATCTCACTCCAAACTGGATTGATTTTCGCCAATAAAACTTTGCGCAAAAATGGCAAACAGCAGCAGCCGCTGCGAGGGCGAAGGGGAAGTTACTTTAATTAATAACTTGTCAGTGTGCAAATGACATGGGAGGAAGCTACCAACTTAGCGCCCTTGGGCCAAGCAATCTGAGCCAAGTTGACGGCGGGTCTGGCTTTGGCCTTCTGTTGCCATCTTGGAAGCTTGTCTGGCTGTTGTTTTAATGTGGATCCGAAGGGGAGAGAGGTTCGAGTAGGAGCTCCGAGGGGTATATCTTCGGAAAGGAGTTCTATCTTATAATAGAGCAGTGTTGCCAAACTTCCAGCTCTAATTCAAAGGCTAAAGCGGTTCGGGCGTGTGTGTTTGCGGAAGTTATAAATCTTACTAGCCTCCATTTGATTATGGTTTTTCTGTAATTGTTTTCATTTATTTTTACACGCTGGAAACGAGGTACTTTTATGCGAATTTGTTTATAATTACAGAGATGGAAATCTCTAAATAATAAATATAAATAAATAAATGGTGCGCAAGGAGACTACTATATACAGCCGTAGAATTGAAAATCTGCTACGATAGTGCGATCAGAACCATTTATATGTTGATCGAAAGGTATTGTAAACCTCTTTGAAACTGCATACTAAGATTTTTCAAAAACGGATTCGTTTAGGAGAAATGGGTGTGAAAGTGCAAAATTGAACATTTTGAAAAGTGGAGCTATTGGGGCCGGTGGAGCAAAAATTCCCAAATTTTTAATGTTGTTATGATCTAGCTTTAAATAAGCGTCGAATGACACCTCGATCATCCTGATCCGGTACTCCGTTCAAAAGATATTCAATAAACAAGATTTTTACGGCCTTTCCGAAATGAAAACGTTTGTCCTGTTGTCTGTGTGTCGATTTTTTTGTTTTAGAACTACTTTTATTTTATTAAGCAGCTCGAGCTGAACATTTTTTGTTCTACGACTTTTTGGGTTTCCCGCTACTTTGGCGGGAAAACAGCTAAAAATTCCAGCTTTTCCCGCGCCCATAACTTCTAAACGACTAAAGCTACAGAATCGTGCTATATGTCGAGGAATCCTCGAGGAATCCTCGATCCTGGATGAGGATTCCCTCGACGGGATTCCTCGATTCCTTGAGGATTCCCAGATGAGGATTCCTTGATGAGGATTCCTGGATAAGGATTCCTCGATGAGGATTCCCAGATGAGGATTCCTTGATGAGGATTCCTTGATGAAAAAATTGTTTGCAGCGAATCCTGGCCGGGACTTCGTCACTTTTACCTCACCTCGTTAAGAGGTGTTTTTGTTTGATATAATATACTCTTCCATATAACAAACTGGTTTGACTTTATCCCTAAAGATTTCTTTGGATTTTAACACAAATCTAATGACTTTGCAATAGAAAATTCATATTAAATAATTGGGTAATGTCTAGGATTTAAGAAGCGTCCTTAGGTAATTTTTTTTAGACCAACTTTTTATTGTTTTCCACTCTTTTCCCAATTTTTCTCATTCAAGTTAAAGATTTTTTAGGTTAACGAGTCTGCATTTATCATAATCTTTCTCTGCCTTGCTGTTCTCTGTACAATTTGTAGCATTTTTTATTTATTATTATTTATTTTATTGTTTTTCCTTCCTTCAAACTCTTTTTTCTCCGCCTTGTTAACCCCCAAAAGAGCTCCCCCGCCTGCTTTTGGCCACATTTGAGCGCTTGAGACGTTGTCCAACTTCTTGGCCATAAGGTCAAGCAGTTGGATCGGCATAAAATAAATAAAAATGGCTAAAATGGGATAAATGGAGGGGCGCATTTCCATCTTATCCGTGCTGGCCATGGCCAGCTTCATCTCCGGCTGCATCTCCCTTTTGGCCATCTCCTTGCAGCCATGTTGACCTAATTTTTTAACCCTCTGCCGTTCATTGTTGCCATTTTAGCTTATTTCAAGCTAGATTTAGCATATTTTAAAATGAAATAGCTTGAAAAATACTTGAAATGCATATAGCTTAAAATCTGGCTTATTTCAAATTTCATTTAGCTAATTTCGGCTTAAAAAAATTTATAACAAAAATTTTTTTGTTTTTCGATTGTATTATAATTTTTGGTAATTTTTATCGATAATTTGGACAAAAGTCATATTTTTTGTTGGTATTTTAATAATAATCGTTAGCAAGTTTCGGTCACACTGAAATTTTGCACATGTTTGTTTTGCGTTTGTTGTTGCGAAGTTTAAGAAACATGCCGAAAGTGACTTACAAGCAAAATTTCCGCGATTCGTGGTTAAATTTTGAAGAATTTAAGCAGTGGCTACGCAAAGTGCCAACCGACTCCACAAAAGCGTACTGCTGCTTTTGTAAGGTATCGATTGGGGCCAAGTTATTTGAGATACGGCAGCATGCTCAAGCTAAGAAACATATTGCGTGCATTGCAAGCGTGGCACAAAATCATACAATACATTTTGGTAGACAGCCCACAAAAACAGAGGAGCAGGAGGTTGCACTTTGTTTATACATTGCTGAACACTCGGCCATAGCACCTATTGACCATTTATCCCAACTGTGTGTCAAACAGTTTAAAGCGTGCGATGCAACTGTCGACATAAAGTTGAAGC